>JASAND010011727.1:0-27500 GCA_030248195.1 Trissonchulus latispiculum
GCTTAATCTTCTGTTTTCATGACTACACAGTTTGCTGCACTACCCGCAAAATGGGGTTCCAAGCTCCTTAGAAGTTTCCCCTTTGTTGCCATTTGCTATTCTTATTTTTTCGATTCGGGTTGCACTAATTTATGGTTGAGGCCACAGTAAATTCCTGGAGTCAACATTATCCACAGGAATTGTTAACGGTTGTCTGTGCTTCTCTCGGTTCAAAAACAATTTATATAATCTAGTTTCTCGAACTCTGTGTACTGTCTATTCCTTTTCTAGTCTTTCCTTAGCCCTTGCCCTGACCAAGAGCACACCTAATTAGCTAAGATTGTGACAAGCGACACACACTTAGTTATAAGCCGGCACGCGTCATCTGCACAATAATGGCTGACCCCCTCCACAATTGTACGCAGCAATGATTGTGTACACTACACTCACTCGTTCTGTGTTTACGTGTTGAAGCTCGTAACCACAACTACTCTGTTAGCGTAAATTGTGCCTACTTGGAGCTACCGCACGCAAGCGTGACCACGCTCTAGCTTGGCCCCTCTCTTGTATTAACCTCTGGTTGAGGAACCATGGAAAAAGCTGCACGTGAGTTGTGACAGAAGGAACAAGAAAAAGATGTATCAATTAGAGGTGGGACCGGTTCCAATTTTCAAAACCGCTTCCGGTTCCGGTTCCAGGGTTCCGGTTCCGGTTCCGGTTCCGGTTCTAGCTTCCGGTTCCCGGGTCCATCCAAGTACAAAATTTGTAGTTACATGTTCAATTTATTTAGCATTTGATGCAGGTCCCCTGCAAGGCTTGTACAATCAAAATGACTAAGCAAAGCTACAAAACAATTCGAATAAAGTGATAATAAACAATTGGGTCTTTGGATTTAGTTAAAAAATTAGTTAAAAAGTAGTTAAAAATAGTTAAAAAAGTTAAAAAAAGCAAAAAATTAGTTCAAGCCCAATTTTAAGCGTGGAACCGGCCGGTTCCAAATTCGACCGGTTCCGGTTCCGGTTCCGGTTCTAAAAATCCTTCCGGTTCGGTTCCGGTTTCGGTTCCAACCGGTTATAGTGGAACCGGGCCCACCTCTAGCACCTGTGACTAGAAAAATCGAACCCACAACCTTTGGCTGACTAGACCAACGCTCTCCCCGATTGATTAATTGATGAAATGGTGACAACAGGCTGTAGATGTTTTTTCTGCCTCCAAGATGTCACGATGCCGTCCTTTCTGAACTGCCATTGAACTAATGTTTGGAAGGAAAGACTTTAGGTCGGTTCAGAGTATTCTTTCTGATGGGTTTCTAATCATTCTGAGTAGTATGTGGAGAGGAGAAGTGAAAAATAACCTCAAGTCAGAGGCGTCGCCTTCTTGTCTAGGTCTGAGGAATAGCTACTCCAATAATCCTACTTTCTCAGCAGATATCTGAGTCCAAAATGACTTTTTAATACCCATCTGTGCTAGGTTTGTTTGTTGCAAACCCTGCAAGATGGAACCTATAACATAGGCGTATTTTTGTTTATCACCTATTCATAATTCCATTAAAAAAGTATTAGCCTGAGAGTTGCACTTTTTGCGGCAAAGCCCTCTCAACGTGGCTCTAAAGCATGGTAATGGCAACATGGCATGGCATCAAAAAGTCATAGTTCATGTTCATAATGTTAAGTACAAAATGATAAAGAGTATGACACTAAGCAGTTTTGCTTGGCTTTGTAATGATGTAGCGTAATCTTATACTGTCTCTAGGATCATTCGGGTCAAAGATTTTGGCTGAGGTCTTCAGAATAAATAGTTAAACTCTGGGTTTCTATTTTGAATATTCTAGTGCTAATAAGAGTGTCTGTTATCAGAGCAAAGACTATGCTCTGTTCGCTAGCAGCTCCCCCCCCCACCATCCTTTCCCGCAATTCAGTACCTGGTCGAAACAAGGGTGCGCTCACTCGCTTTTTGTATGCTTACACGTTTCAGTTCTAGAACAGAAGCTGTGTGCGTATTATTTGCGTCTGTTTTGAGCTTCAGCATGCATCCATAGCGGGGGATGCATGTCATTGGATTTGATTGGTTGGGGGTTAGCGTGCAGAGCATAGTTTTTGCTTTGAAAACAGAGAGGATACCTAGTGGCATACTATTGGCATGACTAAGGCTTTAAATGGTCACTTCAGCTTCTTTCTTGTATTTAGGTTTATTCTTAGATTTATTACTTTTGTGATAAATTCCTCAAGAATAATTTAGGTTAGATCGACGGAGTTCGGTTGTGATTCGTTGAAAAGTGGCTCTTCTCCTGGGCAGAATAGAAATGAAGTAGTGTAGGGAATGAATATTCAAAGTATTCGAATTCATAGCTAAAGAGGGCAGTTTTGAGACTGTTACCGTTTTATGCAAAGCCAAGCAGAGTACTGCACTGAAAATTAAAAGATATTTCAATCTTTCAATCAATTTTCATCGATTTTTTGGGAATTTTGGAGCCCTATCTACTAGTTAGCTGCAGCACATCTTGCTGTGCTCCCAGAAATTTGTTGGACATAAACTAACACTAAAGTTAACAGCAGTAAACATAAAATTTGTATGTGTGTTAAAGAAAGTTGATTGAAATTTCTGTTGCCAAAGACTGAAAGTTCCGAGTCACGCTAATGTCTGCTTAACTTCTTCCTAAAGGCTTTCCATTGCTTTCATATAACAACTTTAATCAAACGTCATTTAACTATTTCCACTAAGCT
Organism: Trissonchulus latispiculum; assembly: GCA_030248195.1. NCBI lineage: Eukaryota > Metazoa > Nematoda > Enoplea > Enoplida > Ironidae > Trissonchulus > Trissonchulus latispiculum. The sequence continues at coordinate 2,703 of JASAND010011727.1, forward strand.
AAAACCCGGTTCAAGAATGCTGCAGCATTAATATGTATTAGTTTCCTGAAAGCTCAAGTTTCCCCGTTTTACGCCTGCTTGAATGGGGGAACTTTGAGCTTTCACTTCTACATTCTGCTATGAAGTCATTTCCATTTATACTTCTAAAAACCACTAGTTCGGTCCTAGAAATTTTGCCAAGAATCAGCGCAATACAACAGATGATTCTTCAACTTTGTGCATGTTTTTGAGGCAAAGAGCACATAACTTTCTAATCAGTTAAGTTACAATCTTACAACTTACAACCTTACAACTTACAATCTAAGAATAAATAATAATGATTAAAATTAATTAATAACATGATGGTGATAAAATCAGAGATTTTTTAACCAAATTGTTTTAATCTCTGCCTTATTTTTTTCTGCTCTTGTAAACCACAGTTGTCAACGATGAGATTTTCTTAAATAATATTTATTTTTTCTTATTTTCTATTTTTATTTTTCCGTTAATTAATTTATTATTTCATAATGTTGAAAAGAAAGTTGTTAATACTCTTTCAACAGTTATTTGCGTCTTTGCGGTTTCTACAAGGATTACAAAGCTTAAAATTTGATATACTTATAGTGAAGGTATATAATCCTGGAAGTTTTTCTGACTTTTGCCGGTACATTTCTGTCATTTCATTTCATTTCATTTCATTTCATTTCATTTCATTTCATTACTGTTTTTCTGCTGAAAACTATGAACTGGATGCATGATTAACGTCAAATTAATATCCACACATAATTCAGAGTTAGTACAGAGCTTGAGATGTCTATTCTTCTTTATTATGGCACTATTATGCGTGACAGGTCAGATGAAAGTTGAAGGGGAAACCTCCCCCATGTTTACCCTTGATCCAATGAGACTTCAATGAGAAGTAACCGATTTTATCAGAATGCCTGTTGTCTTATTTCCTGGATAATCATAAGCTTTTTATCCGCTAACCTCTTCTGCTTTAAAAAGTTAAAAGTAAAAAGTTTAAGTAAAACATTAAAAACATTAACATTAAAAACAAACATTAAACATTAAAAAGTAAAAGTAATAATAATTAAAATTTAGGAATAATTAAAGAGTTTTGTTTATGCTTTTAAAATTTAAAATTGCTTCAGCTAATTCCCAACTCAGAGACGATTATTTTTAATTATCGCGACTGGTAGCGTCTCGGCCGTTCCCTCCCTGTCAGGAAGTTATTCTTAAAAGTAAGTAGTTGGGAAAATAATTAAACGATATTTATAATTATTGAATATTAATTAGTATATAGTTTATATACCACTATCCCACACAACAAGACAACAATTCATTATGCGATATGCTTGCTGATTTCTCATACCAGAAACTTCTTTCTGTTCCATTTGTTAGTATTATCTCTCCATAATCTTTATCATTATTATATCTTTTTATTAATATATTATTTATTTTTTTAACTATATTGAATTATCATCAGATTTTTTATTGTTATTTAACTTTTTATTGTATATATATAATTATTTATTTATTTTATATATTTCTCTTTATAAAAAGAAACTGTCAACTCACGGGATCCGAATTTACTCAGACTTTTTTCTAGCAGATTTTGGATAATAGCTATGTTTTCGTTCCACTGTTAGTATACAACTGTCAAATTCAGGCGTTGAAAACGGATAGTTAAAGTTTCGAAAAATGTTACCAACCAATAATTTTTACGGCAATCTAATCATGATGTGCATCAAACTTATCAGATAATCAATACTTTTGAGACTAGAGCTCCTACACTCCCACATTGCCATCAAATTTATTGTAACTGGCTTTTCCTGTACCAACCTATGAAAGACAGACCAGTCTATAGGGACTTTATTAATGCTTAAGTTACAGTTACAGCTTTAGAGTCCACCTGCACAACAGGCTTTCAAACGGGCCCTGTGGTTTCCGATTAACCCGGCCAGTGGGCTTCACAGCGTTTCATTGCTCGCCAGAAGATGTCTCGTGAAAGAGAGAGAAAGTTAAACTTAACTCGAGTCTTTGAATAAAACCATTGAAACATTGAAACAGTGCGAGTCAGTTTTAAACCTACTCTACTCTCTTTTGAAAATGCGATTAGAAATGTTGACTTTCCCGGGAGTTGAACCACAGACCATCCAATCTGAGAACGACAATGCTCCTGCCCTAAGTTAGAGTGCATGTCCAGAAACGTCACCTGCAGTTTGGGAACGAATTCAAACTTAAGCTTGGTTCGACTATGCCTGGGTGGTTCAATCGGTATAGCGTTGGCCTAGGTTGCCAAGGGTTGTGGGCTCTATCTCCACTTCAGGCCCCAATTTTTCGGGTCGGAAGTGCTGTAGTGGCAATTATTTACCTGGATTCTATCATTCATTTAAATCATGATGAAGGAATGATGCAAGCTTGCCAAGGAGCAATGTCTCATATTTCCAGGCGTTCCCAGGCAAATAGATAATTTACATCTTTGCCCGTGCACTTCGCAATAATTTGAATTTGAATAAGAGTTTGAATAGCAATAATTGCTAGAGTTCGATTGGTGTTTCACTATCTGACCCGGCATCATTATCAATGCACCGGTTTGCTCGGGAGCTTACGTAAATGTCTGACCTTATTCGTGTGCTTATAAAAAGCAAGCTTAGGAAGTCCGTTTCCCACTTTGGGTTTTCCGTTTTTGCCAAAATGTTTACGAGACTCGTTGCAAAGATTAAGGTCGGCTGCAAAGCGAAAGCGAAGTCAAATCCATCGCCTTGCATATCAATGCTCTCTCTCTCTCTCTCTCTCTCTCTCTCTCTATATATATATATATATATATATATATATATATATATATATATATATACATATATATATATATATATATATACGCACGAATAAGAATAGCATTTTTGTACTGCTGCTGTGCTGTATTTTTAGCAGACATCCACAGCATATGTTCCAATTTCTGCATTTTCGATCCCTGTTTCATGCTAAGTTAAAGTCAAACTTTGACCATCCACTCCCTGTCAGTAGTACAGTTTCATAATTATAATAGCCAAATAGCAGCTGATTTTTCAGCAACATTCCCAAACCCCCTTCCTCAAACCTTTAATCTTTAATCAGCAAATTCAATTAGATTAAGTTATGCTCATGGTTTCTGGGGATATTAAGATAATGAAATTGTAATTTACTTTCCCTGAACAGATCAGGTCCCTACCTTTATCTTAACAGTAACAGGATTATTCCTGTGTTTAATGGTGATGTAGTTCCAATTAAAATAGATTGCGTAATGGATTGTTACCGTTACCCAATCTGTTAACATTGAACTACTATAGGCCTAAGGATTAAGGATTTAGACAACTCTGCTCCCGCGAATACCTTATCTGTCTGAGGGATTGCTGCAGCAAAAAATTGTTGAACTCAACCTTGTGCTTTAGGGTATAGGGTTTAGGGCCCGCCCAAATTTCTAAATTCTCTTTGATATTGACAATTTCCTTGTGCTGTAGAGCTGTCTAGGTTGGAGTTCTGCTGTACACACTGCAGGCAGAACCGTGTACACACGCTGTACACACTCCTTTCCTGCAGCGCTCTCTTGGTTGCCAATTATTCCACCTCGCTCCCTCCTTGGAGACTACTTTGATGGATGTCTAAGAGCTGCCCAGGAGGCAGTCACGAGACCTCTTGATCCCATTTGAAAAGATTTCTCCAAAATTTAGCTGCAACTGCTCCTAAGTTTGGGGAAAAATCGGGATTGGTGCCTGGTGGCACTCCTAACTTCGGAGAAATATTTAAATTTTAATCCTCGTAGATTACCACCTAAACCGAACTTAGGGGCCCTTCTAGCCTTAGGAGGTCCTGATTTATATTCTTCTTTTACACAGTACTACGTACCTAGTGCAGATCTGTTGTATATAAAAAGTATTTCAGTTTTGGTGAGGGATCCATTATCGTTGTCTTTGCCTTCTAAAGGTTTTACTGTCTTTTTTCGTTTTTCCAAACTGTTCGTTTTTAATTATATATATATATATATATATATATATATATATATATATATATATATATATATATATATATATATATATATATATAATTATTTAATTATTCTTTTAATGGAGTTGCAGACTTGCAACTTGCAGTTGTCCCATTGAAAAATGAATTAGGCTGTGCGATGACTCAAATCAAATGTGTTCTGTAGTGCACTACCGAATACCGATAAACTCTTGTTGCCGAAAACGTTCTGCTCAAGTTTTCTCCAGGTTTTCAAAACTCTCTCTCATACAAACTACTCTAAACCTGTGCAACGATTAACGTTTTGTAGACACGCCAGTTGTTTTTAATTCTTTTTTGCTGGGAAAATCTGGGATCACCTGGATGCTGTCATGCTGTCTTTCATCTTTTTAGTAGCCTATCCCAGGTTTGGTCTCTTGGAAAAACACAATCACAGTCAAAGTCCTAGCTCAAGTGTCTAGGTTGGAGCTCAGCTGTACAAGTTCGGGCCAGGGCCGCATTGTAAAAAATTGTTCTCACTGCAGACATGTGCAGCAGGGGAAGTACTGGGGGGGTGAAAACCCGGATTTTTCCGGTTTTTTACCGGAAAAATCCGGATTCTGGGGGGGTGAGGGACCCCTCTGGGGGGGGTGAGCTCAGGTCTGGGGGGGTGAAACCCCCCCCCCCAAGCACACGTATGGTTTTAAGCCTAGGAACACTGTTATGGTCAGCTTAAGTGGTCACATAGGGAAATTGAGTTTCAAAGGATTCTCCAAACCTAGCGGTGCTATCCACCATTCCTAAACTTTTCCCCTAAGTTAGGGGCAGCACCTCCGTTTTTATAATTTTAATTTTAATCTTAATGTAGCAGCTAGCTACAGTAATGTATGATTGATGATATCTGAAAAGTAATGTCATTATTAATGCTTTGGCCATTACTAATACCGAAACTGAGCTAAATATACACTTCTGTTGGACGAAATTGCTACAGTTAAAACGAAAACATTAAAAGTAAAAATAATGTAAAACATTAAAATGATTATTAACTTATTGCACATTTTTGTCCTACGTTTAGGTTCTGCCCATGCTCACACATTCTCCAGCTCAGTATGAGGATTATTTCCGTCTAAATTCCATGTCCCGCTATTACAGTATGTGCCCTCCGAGCCGGCGGGACTTGACCAATTCCGCTCCCCACCCTGGCGGCTATCACGCCGGCCGGAGAAATAGCCGCTCCTGGGATGAGGAGCGAATTTTTCGACGCCAAGGATCGTCGGAGAGCACCGAGTACTCTCCGGGTCGGCATTTCGCCAGCGCCAAAGCCTCGCCGCATCGCGTACCCCGACTGATCATTTCGCAGAAAGTCTCAATAGATCGACACGATCTGGACCAGTCCCCCGACTTCGCCCCCTCCCCCGGCTATCTGGGGGAGGAGCGATTTTTGTCCGGGGGTGGGGACAGACGCCGTTTCGATCGTCGCAGCTCCGCCAATGCCGTTACGGAGCAGAGCAATCGGGAGCGCTCTCCCTCCCCGATCCGGCGCTGCAGTGATCTGGATTTGCCTAGGCAGATCTGGACCGGGCCCCCCACGTCGCTGAGACCACCCAAGGAGCCGCCTGGGTGGTCTCACCGGATGCTACCCTCAATACCGGGTCAGCCCGGCACGTCCCGGCGCGGGTCCTATCTACCCCCAGAGCTGAGGCTGGGGGAGGAACCCAGACGAGCTTCCTACGAAGATAGCTATCGAATGATACAGAATGGATTTCATCATGCCCCAGATAAGGTAAAGATTTGAAATTTGACTGATTCATATTGATGATATTTTGGTATTAGTTAATTCTTTAATTGGCTTATTTGGCTAATTTGGCTGAAAAAATTATAAATAGCATTAACTAGGCGGCTATTGTATAAATTTATATAGGCCAAGAGTCAATTCAGTCTGGAAAATCTAGTTAAATTGTTGCATTTCTCAATTCTCCAAATAATAATTATTAATTAATAAAAATGATCAACAAATTCCATGTCACTGACCGATTTTGTCTAATTTTGAAATCAAAACAATTTAGAAAGATATGTAGTTTTCAAATCGAATGCCTGGCATCAAGGCAGCTGTTTTATTTCAAGATCTCTTAGTTTCTTTGCAGCTTCTTCGGGTTACTATGGTTCGTGCCAGGGAGTAATTACAATTACAATTACAATTACAATTACAAACTTTGTAATTGGTTTATGCCAGGGAGCAAATTATACATCAACTGTTTAGACTCTCCTGGTCCAGTTTGTCAGAAAATTTAGTTAGATAATTGAACTAAAAAAGGAAAATTAAGTAACTCAAACTTGGTGCTTCATGACGTGGGTCCAGTATAAATTTCGAATTTTCATTGATAGTGACGCTTCTGACACCACTTATTCATCCCCTACATTTGAACTTTCGGTTCCTGGAATCGCTATTCCTATTTTGTGCTTTTTTCAATTTTCTCTAATTTTGGGTTCAGGTGTCATCTGAAGCCCAGTCAAAGTGATGGGCAGGTTTCCAAAAACCTGGTAAATTATTCAAGGCTCATTTAGACTGGATTCCTGTACATAGATTGTGTCAATTTTAGTTTGACTCAAAAATGTGTGTCTCTCTCGGTTAATTCTGAGTCCATAAGCCTACCTCCCTCATTGTCTAATGCTGTGTTACGGAAATTAGACTCACGCATGCCTGCAGGAATAAGCTAGAAATTGCTATTGACTCGACGCTTTCCGTTAGGTTTATGTTAATCCTCCCTCAGTAACTTGTTTAATTTTATACAGTATACTCCAGTCACATGATAGAATCTGGTAGGATCCAAAGCCCTGCAATTCGAACTATCAAAATGGTAATTACCTTTTTAGTAATTAATTAAACTGATAACTAACTGACTTGTTAATTATGGCTGCAAAAGCTGCTCAAAACTTATTTTGGATACAGGATTTTGGATATTTTGGTTATTTTTTGCTTCACCAGCTGTTAGTTTTATAGGTACTGCTTTTACAGTGGAAAAGTTTTTGAAGTGAAATTAATCTCCCTGATTGTCAAATCTTTTCTGATGACAAATGAATTTGCGACATTAACATAGTGTATTTGTGTAACTTTTAGTAATTTAATAATAATTTAATAATTTTAATAATTTAATAATAATTTAGTAATATTGTAGGCAACTAAGAGTTAGGGCTATGACGGGATATCCACGATAACGGGCGGCCCCGCACAACTGTACAGCCAGAACGCAGTTGAGGCCGCGCACTCGCTGTCTGGCCCGGTTCTCACTAGCGCACAAGCACAAGCACAAGGCAGAGTTGAATAAAGTTTAATCTTTTCTACAAGCAAAAAGCCAGCAACCAGTCAGAATTGTTTTACACCATGTACAGAAGGCGTGGCAAGGCTCAGCTTCAAATTTTATTGGCTATGCCATCGTCTTCGTTTTGTGCTTGGGCTCTAGTTGAACCGATAGTTTGTGGGCTTATTTCTGCAACTCTTAAGTCCAATTGCTCAAATCTCAACTCTGCAGTTTTTTGCTTCTTTGCTGTCCTTTTCGCACCCGGTATGATTAATTTGGCGGGAAAATGTCAGGTTTTTAATTTCGATATTAACAGACGACTGCTCCTACACTGGCTACTTTTTTAATTTCGAGCGACAGAGTCATAACTCACAACTACGCGTCCACTTTTCAACTTTTTACTTCCATCCAGCTGCCAACAGCCAAGAACCATTCCAAACTGCGAGACGGTTATAGGATGCTGGTGTTTATCCCTGGATTAGCAGTTTGATTCTAGAAGTGACAACTTGAATGTTGACTACATCTGTGGAGCGAGGGGATTTAATGTCAGAAGTTTTGTTTCACTCATAACAGCTCGCGGCGGTTGCATAAACTGCACATGTGCCAAGCATTTAACTTGTAAGGGAACTTAGCACAGGAAAGATTGAAGCCTGATATGGGAGTTCAGCTGATGGTCTTGTGGTGTTGCGGCAGCATATCAGACTCCGAAGCAAAAGGGTGGTGGTTCGATCCCCGGCTGATCCAATTCTTTACTCTCAAACCTGTCTGAAGGGGAACTTCTAAGCTTCCTCTGCCGGCTTTTTTCCGGGTTGTCAATGTTGTTTTTTAAAAAAAAATGGTGCTGGGATTCGAACCTTCAACCTTCTATGCAATCATCATTCCCTCTTAAGACAGCTCAAAAAATCAAATTCAATCGAACTTGCTTCATTTTCTTGCTGAATCCAACCCGATTTATGTCCAACCGAATGCTAAGCTTAAACAGAGTTACAAGTAAACTTTATTTTAGCACAGTCACTCAGAGTTGAAGTTTGCCAGTTTGAATAGGAGTGGAAATGACGACCCTAACCTTTAGGTTACTCCCCAGCCTACTGGGCAGGTAATTTTAGGTTATACTCAAACGAAGTTGGGCAGGAGGGAAAAACTCGGCTCCCTCTGTTCGCTCTATTTCTCCGATCTTTCTTATTATTTCCTCAGGGTTCAACTAATGACATATCTTCGTGTTATTTACCACTATAGTCTAGGCAAAGGTTTCACTTAATTCAGACGTTCTCAGTTTATTTGTTACCCCCCTCCCTTCTGTACTTGGCGAGATCCCCCTTATGTCTATCAATTCGTTTTATACTTCTTTAGTTTTTTTCACTGAGCTCCTGTAATAATTTGTAGTATAAATAGAATTGCCACAGCAGATACATAGAATACTCGGAAAGTAATGATAAAAACAAGAATATCCGGGATTTTGAGTCGGAATTTGGGCGAAAAAATGGAGTTTAAGCTATAAATTTTCCTTTCTTGGCGCTTAGCGGAAGAGTTGAGCGAACATAACGTCAACTCTTAATTCGAGCCTTGTATAGCTTACTCCCGTATCGCTGAAAATTATTAGAAGGATAAGATTGTATATGGGAATGAGTTCGATATGAGAATAGTTGACAAGGAATATGAGTCCATGTATCACAGATTTTTACGATTTCCCAAAGTAATTTTTTTGCATAGCAAGTAGCGCTAAAACATTTTTGTTTTCGACTTTGCGGCAAAACTTGTATACAGGGAATTTCGCGGTTGCACTGCAGTACTCTGAGAAAATAGCTTTAAGGGGGGGGACTAAAATCGACTTTCCCCCGACTTTGTCCGATTGGCCTACTTTTTGGCGAAGATATAGAGCATGGATGTGGTCAAAAAATATCGGATACTGATATCCTAGCTGCCTTCCAGCCATATGCAGCCGTCGCGTTTATGTGCCCAACCCCCTCCCCCCTTTTCACAACTACCAACATAATTAATTAAAAATCTCTACTGGCTGCAAAACCTTAGCTTCAAGGTTGCCATTTGCCAATGTGATTTGACACATGTGCCCCTATTTGCAAAATAATATTAGACGTCTGTATTTTATCTGCATCCAAGGGAATTACTCTTCAAAGCTGAAGTTTCGGCAAAAATTTAGAAATTTTTGGGTAACGAAAGGAAAATTTTACTACTAAGGCTGAAATTTGGCGTATACAGAGGCCATGCAGTATTCTGCGTTTACTATCAAGAAAGATGGCCTTAACTAATCGTACAACGGTTTATATAGCCAATATGTTCTATCGTAGAATGATCTGATCCCCAACACATACAGGATCAGATCTAGTTACTACATTTTCCCTCTCCCTACAAAAATCAACAAAGCTTAAAAGCAAAGTTTAAAAGATCCAAAAAGTTTCAAAAATTTCATAGTATGATAATGTCTTCTTCTTCGGTTCTTTCTACTACATCTTGGGAGATAGGCTGGATCCAGTTGATGGTAGTAGCTGACGGACAAACTCGACGGAAATGACCACGCCCTCCGCACTTGTTGCAGTTAGCCTTCAGAGCAGGACAGACATGAGAACCAGAACGATAGGAATTTCCACAGCTAGCACAGACCTTACTTTTTCCTGCCGATCCTTCCAGCTGCTTTCTATCTCGCTGTGCTCTACAGGAGATCACAGCTCCCTGGAACGCAGCGTCGTTCTTTTCTCTCTCTTTCTTCTGCTTGGCGGCATGAATAGGCAAATTTTGCTTACTTTGGGCACCATCGGCGACCATACAGTTCAAGACAGATCGCTTCCGTGATTTCCAGGGTATCGCCGGGCTTCCGGGACAGGGCAAAAAGGACGGAGGTGGTGTTCCGAAGCTGCACGGGTAGGCCATGGGATACGAGATAATCCCAGTACAGATCCCACCCTCGTCGCCAAAATGTTGCGTTTACTATCAAGAAAGATGGCCTTAACTAATCGTACAACGGTTTATATAGCCAATATGTTCTATCGTAGAATGATCTGATCCCCAACACATACAGGATCAGATCTAGTTACTACACCTATAGGAGTACTCATTTATGCCAAATGGCAAGAAATTCTGCTGCCTACAAAATTTTTATATCAACTTTAATCTTTAGCTTTCTCAAAAGTTTTTTACTGCATTTAAGAGAAAGTGTAATTTTCCAGATTTTTGAGGACTGGCTCAAATGTTTTCGTGAAACATCGGTTCATCATTCGGGGTCCCGGGATGTTTTTGTGTAAAACACTTCTGCTAAGTGGCAACCCTGTGGCTCGTGTTATGAAAGTTCCGCAATCGCTGGAAAAATTTGGTCGTGTTTTAGCAAAAACAACATTTTTATGATAGCAGCCTACGGGATAGTAGTTGGATGATTATCATGCTAGGAATAATTGATCTTCACGAGACCTTGAAATCGAAACACTCAGTTTAGTTTTACGGATTGCCTAGCTCATAAAATGATGGATTATTTGATTTCTGCAAAAACGACAAGTTGCGACGCCAATACAAGTAAACTAGCTATCAGACATGTGCAGGAGGGGAAGTTCTGGGGGGGGTGAAGGGCGGCCGAAGGCCGCCGAAAAACCGGATTTTTCCGGTTTTTTACCGGAAAAATCCGGATTCTGGGGGGGGGGGTGAGGGACCCCTCTGGGGGGGTGAGCTCAGGTCTGGGGGGGGGGGGGGGAAAACCCCCCCAAACCCCCCCCAAGCACACGTATGCTAGCTATATCTTAAAAGATAATCTTACTATGGAACAAGCAAGAGATTTATGCAAAATGAGCTGGCGTTGGCCATATTTACCGTAAATATAGTCCTGGTGCGAGCATATAAACAACCTTAAGAAAAGTGTACCTGCACTCTTAAAACGACTCGTGTAGAAATCACAGGAATTTTGTGATTTTGCACAAAGTAACTTTTGTAAGTTTTCCAAATACCTCTCAAAATGGTCTCTCTAATAGTAAAAATCACAAGAGTTTCCTGTAGCGAATACTAAAGAAACTGTAGTTTTTCGACTTTTTAGACAATCCTGACCGAGACATCAAACTTGTACCTTTTGCAAGACAAACCTATAGTTTTCATTGCAATTACTTGCATTTATGTAAAAGTTGGACAGCTGCCGGAGGGTCGGCCGATCCTAAGCTGTTTTCGACATCGAGCGGTCATTGTAAAAAATTACTCACAGGGTGTTGAAAGACTGAAACTTTGAAAAATTTGTAGAAGTTTCAGTGGTCAAGCAGAACCTATGATCAGTGTCTCCCTTATATAGGCAGTTTTCTTTTGAGGTAAACATTAGCCAAACTTGTAATCAATTGTGCCAAAGTATATCCAGTGCAAGCTACCAACAACGTAAAGTAGAAATTGCAACACGACCTGTATTTTTTATAAAATATTTTGTATTTATCATCTACAAGATTCCTGTAGTTTCTACTGGAAAAAGAAAACTTCCGAAACTTTCTTTCTAAAATTCCGGACTTACTCAACGTCACAGTCATGTGCGCAGAGACAACCCCAATCTTTTGGCATAAAGCAGTATAGTCACATCGTTCTTTTGCAAAAACTTAATTTGCATAAATCCGTGTCATAGAATTTCGAAGGCGTAACATGTGCATTTGATAGCAGAGCTCATGAATATCATTACGTACGTGTGAATGCCCCTTAAAACCGATTATAGTAGACCTGCTGCGCCCAGGCGCATCAGGAAAATGTAAAAAAATGCTTTTATAAGCAAAAATATCAACGATGATCTTTCGAATGATTATAGCTATAGCTATGTAAGCTGCTGCACAACTGCCAAACATGGGGTAAACTGCTCTGAACAGAAATGCCGAGCTTTTGAACGGGAATAAGAGTAGTGTCTTTGAAATTCTAAAAGAACTTATTTTGCAAGTTTCGTCAGTTCTCAACTCGATTAGAGCCCTCAGCCGACAGTATGTGCCCAAAAGGAATCACCACTGCATGTCCAACTCTTCTTTTAGCTCAGAATAAGCCATATACGCTTAGTGTGAGTTAACGAAAAGTTGATCGGTTAAAAGACATTGGATTCGTGTTTGTCTTCCCCTAAAATTCCTATGGACCTTACAGTAAAATCTGAGAGAAAAAAGGTTTCGGTCTTCGGATTCTTTTTTGAGCTGCTCCTCCCACTCCGGTATCTAGCATGTTTCCTGAGGTGGTGATTTCTTTTGGGCACGTACTGTTGGTTGACAGGCGAAATCAAGATGAAATAGTATGAAACTTTCCAAAAAATTTCTTTTAGCATTCTAACATCCTCCTCTAACATCCATTCCTGCTTCAAAGAGTCCGTAATCGAATATTTCTGACCTTCGGTGGTATACATGACTTGTTTCTTTCTTATTCTTAGCTCACTTAGCAGTTTTAAATAGTTTGAGCGGTTAGCTGGCAAACGAAACAATACCCCTGAAATCTTGAATTCCGTATTAAGGTAGAGCTCATTGAGACGGTGAAGGTAGGTTTACGGTTGACAATTTTAGTTTTGCTAGTTTTCTAGGTAACTGTAGGTGATGAGTGTCAAAGTTAATTTAATTAAAAGCTTTCTCTGTGTGCGCTGGGAAAACAGGTGACCTATTGGCGTCTCATGTTTTCTTTAAACGAGGGTGAGCCCATAAACATGGGCTGGCTTACTCCATTTTCCCGCGTAAACATAGCACTCAAATTATTAGACTAAGTTAAATTTAAATTACAAAAACTGGTATCACAGCAAATTATGGTACAATATTGATCAATATTACTATCAAATATATATCAGAATATAAATTTCTTTGAAAAGCTGTCACTTCAGTTTGGGTTCGAATTCAAACTTCAGCTTTATTAGCTGCTGTAGCTTATTTAGCTGTACTAAACAAAGGGTTGGGGATTCGATCCACATAAGGCCCGAAGTTTTCCTAAAAATTCCTTTTTACCTTCCCATTAGCCAACTCAAGAAAGAGGGAGCAAGCGTAGTGCTTAACTTTCTCCTCCACAACAAGAAAATGAAGTAAACGCAGGCTGGCAGTCGGATCCACAAAGGCTACAAGTCATTAATCATAAGGAAATAACGAAAATTGCCCTGCCTTGCAGTCACTAAACCAAACTTTGTCCGAAACAGGAGAGAGCCAACGGGCGCCAGTTCCTTATGAATCAACATTTTCCTCTGTAAGAATCCCCCTCCCTGCCTTTTCTTACTTTAGGTGCTGGGCAGGTGTTGGTGAAAGGCTGATTAATTTCATGGTGCTTCTGTACTTCTACTGTCTACTTTTCCAGTTGAACTCAACTAAGACATCGGCTAGGCTTCTCTCTTTCTCACTAATCATGTCAATTCATTACCTAATTCCCACTTTTCCAGCCAGTTCTCAAACTTGTTCCACACTTTCCTGTCTTTCATCTTCTTGTGAGTAAATACACTGAGCTGTTCAGTTCAGAAATAGAATATACCTACGTGGGTGGATTCTGATATATCGCAAAACTTAAATTACAGAATGCTTGTCTGATTGCAAAACCTTTGTATTCCATTCATCCATTCTGAAGAACGACACTGCAGTTTGGGAACGAATTCAAACTTAAGCTTGGTTCGATTGTACCTGGGTAGCTGAATCGGTAGAGCGTTGGCCTAGAAAGTCAACGGTTGTGGGTTCTATTCCCACCTCAGGCCCGAATTTTCGGGCGACAGCTATTTCCTTCAATTCTATCATCATCAACAAAATCGATTCCTGTAGTTTCCACTGCAACATTTCCATCTAAGAATAAAACCGAGAACATGGCTGTCCTTAACACATAGAGTTAGCCCACATAAATTGATCAATTAATAGTATTTATTAATCCCTCGATTAATGATTTAATGCAGGATAAGACTTGGACCAGTAAAATCAAGATGGATTAATGGAAACAACGAATGCTTCTTTAAATCTCTCTGATCGGATTAAGCTGGGCAGAAATCTGTATGCTAAAATGGGTCGTTAATATAAAGCCCCTCTGATTTCAAGCGTTTCCCTGCTCTAAATTTATATACTGGCCTGAAAGGGTTTCCAGCTAACTCTGTTTCAAACACTGTTTATCCTATTTCCAGTATACAAATTAGTTTTCTAGCTCTGCAAACGATAGGTATGTAAGCAGAATTTGTCTGTCAACAATTTACACAAACTACCCAGCAAGAGAGAGAGAGAGAGAGAGAGAGAGAGAGAAGTAATCTAAGTGAATCCCGTTTTTCTCTGAATAGAAAATGGCTTAAATCTATCCTATGGGGAAAACAGTAGTACAGGAATGGGCTTTCTGGGTCCATCCGCAATTAAAATGTTAAAACCCTCCGGTTTCGAAACTGTTCAACTGCTATTTCCAGTTCATATTGAGAGCAGTTTAGGCCAGCTGAAACTAGATGATTTACTCGTATTAAATCTGAGAGCAAATGTAGTAATCAAATTAAGAACAAAATCAGCCTAAAAATTAAAAATAAATGTCTTAAATATTAGTTAGGTTTAGGCTTTGTGTTGTAAAGCCTTTGTTTTCACTAGCCTCTTAACGTTTTATAACGCCCTGTGAGTTTTAACAGCTTTTTTTTCTATGAACTCAGAATGATGGCATAATGTGAATAGAAAAGGTCAACTTTTGCTTACCTTTACCTTTATTCAGAGGTGAAAGCACATATATTCTAATTTTCATAATTGGTATAGAATTTGACAGCCAGTGTTAAGTGTTATATGTAATTCAATATGCCTGTCTTTAGGTTTCCGTCACATTGCCTTTATACTTATTTCGGTGCGTTTTCGCGAAAGAGTTAAACTGTTAAACTAGAGAAATTTAAGACGATCTTCTTCATGAAAGAATTAAAAGAAAGTCTAGCTTGACTGGAGTTAAAGGAGATTAAAAACTTAATTTTAACTTTAAAACTTAATTCTACTCTAGTCTATTGTGCTCCACGTTACTCTTTTGCGAAAAGGCTGTTAGACATCTAGATTTATTAATTTTGAATTAAATTTTAATCTAGTAACTAGATTAAAGGTGACTTTATAGTCTTGGACGCACACCGAAGAACATGCAGTTTTAGCAGTTTAAAATTTCGCTGTAGCGAATTCACGCTCACAAACGGATCGAGACGCTAATATACGCTTGTCTACTCGCAGCTGGAATTACGAAATCATTATCAAGTTACTTAGATAGAAAAGTTATCTAGTTTCATCCTCCGAATTTGTATAACTTCCAGGCTACTTTCCTAGCTTCGTTTGAGGTTACTGTCTAAGGATCAAATTCACTCAAACCTCGAGACATTTTTCACATACGTATACTGTCTGTTCCAACAGTAGAACAACCTAAATTGTAGAAAGTAGCGAAAATATAATTTACCATTTCTAGAAAACAAATTCTACTTTTGCTGCTTCTACTTTCCAGCTTCCTTTGCAATTTCCAGAAAATGGCTAAAACTTTCATTAAACATTAAGTAAATTAAATTAATTAGTAGTCATTAGTAGTTATCTCGAAAGTGCCCAGTCATACACCAGGTCTTTTCAGTTATTAATCTTGTCTCAATTTTTAGAGATAAAAACAACTTTATGGATGTACTCTGCCACATTGTTGGACAGTTAATTTGTCAAAGTTGAAATCCATGTAAGCGATGTAAGCGTAAGCCATTGTGGCAAAGTGTCTGTAGGACTCTCGAGTAGAGTGCGTTTTCTGAGACAATCAGTACATATTTAATTTTGCATTGAAAAATAGCCGAGGCGATTCTTTTCCCATCTTTTCCGATTATTCCTAGCCAATACTACTTAGATTAACAAATTGTGTTACTTTCGATAAAAATAAATGTTCCCATGCGCTATGTCACTCTTTCCAAAGGTCTGTCCAAATTGATCGCAGAGGTATTCAGCAACTAAATATTCGACATTGCAGATTATAAATAGATTTCATTTCATTATCATTCAACTGGATTTGTCCAGAGTTCTAAAGCCACACTGGTGTCTTATGTCTTATGTCTTTTTGTCTAATAAGACAGACTTGGACTAGACTCAACTTCTGTCGTATGTCTTATGAGATAAACCAATCACATTGTAGCTAGTCTAGTCATTGTCAAGTCGATTGGTTGAAAGGATCAAATGTGCTGCCTAAGACAAGAGACATAAGACAGCAGTGTGAATGGTTCTGTCTAAGACATAAAATATAAAACAAGACATCACACAAAAGACATAAGACATAAAACAGCAGTGTGAACCAGACTTTACTGTTTGCTGCTACTCTGTGGTATCTTAGGTTTGATCACATACTGTAGTTATTCTTTTGTAGAACATGTATAACAGTTGTCACGTCATAGGTCTTGAGCTAGTTATTCAGTTAGCATCGTCAGTCGGATCCGTGCTTGACGAGTAAAGGAGTAGGAGTAGAGGAAAACACAACATTCTCAAGTTTTCATTCATATGACTAACACATACTAACACGCTAACGCAGCGCTGAGTTTAACACATATTTTGTTGCGTCAGAACAGTTTCTGAGTATAGTGAAGCTGAAACCTCCCCGAGAAAACCATCAACAATCTCTTGGAAATATCCAAGATACAGCCTGTATGTTCTGGAAAAGCTTTTGTTCATGTCATTTACAGAACCCTAAAAATGGCTTAATCTTAATCCCCACATAATTTCGTTTTATTGTGTCGCAACCTGTTCACAAATAAAAATGAGACAGTGGTGAGAAACCAGACTCTCCATTTCTAAAAATAACAAATTTTAATTTTACTAATTCTACTAAGTTTAAAACTGATGCTAAGATTTCGCACACCCACCCCCCGCAATGTTTTCCAAGTTTGTTCTCTAAGCAATTGGAGGGGAGATTTTATGGCCGGAGTTTTGAGAAAGTGTCAAATGATGCACGCCATAGATTTCCCGTTCTGACATATCTAATTAAGCTGGATTTTATCAGTTTTAATTTGCTAGACCCGACTAGCCCCCCCCCTTTTAATCCGACTTAGTACACAGCTTTTTGCATAGATCTCAGTTTCCACTACGTTTCTGCAAAAGAAGCTATCCCCTCATTGTGTCCCCGTCTCAACTTTTTTCAATTCAAAGTTTTTTCTGATTGAAGCTTTGACCTTTTTTCTGAAAACAGAATTTTCTGAGAATGCTTGTAAACTCTGAATACTCTAATTTAGTGAAACGTCTGAATTAGAATGTTTCCAAGCCCAATGTTCTTTTTCTAAGGATAGCTTTAAGAATGCTTAAAAATTTACTGAACAAAAAAATCAGCTGCTGTTTTTGTTTTTGGCCTGAATTTAGTCCAAACCTACTTATTGGCAAGCTTAGACTTAGGCTATCTTGCCAATAGGGGCAACTTAGCGTTGTTAAGCGGGTGTTTATGTGCATTTGAACTGAAATGCATTTGATTGGCTACTGAGCTACCGCAACCCTCAGTGCATTTCAGTAGCAGAAGCTCAGTAGCCAATCAAACGCATATACATACACGCTTAACAACGCTACTCGGTGGGGGGCCACCTTGCTTATACACGTAATTTTGACATGAGACAGGCGATTAGCCAATCTGTTCAAACGCATATAAACACATGGTTATCAGTATATATTAACCGTGACCCCTCCCCCAAAAAATTTCGGCCTTAATGTGCCGAGAATCTTACGGGCCGATTGTACTCTGTTATGTATGCGACTACTTAGCATTAACTAACATGAACAAAGAATAAGCGTTTTTAAAACATTTTTAGTTAGATCTTGTATAACATACTCTTCCTTTCATTTACTCTTGATGATAGATATATGATATGAATAACTACTATGTATGTATGTATTTATCTTAATCATGAGGCTTTATATTGGTGATGTCTGTGTAAGGTTTAGCGAAAGATTCCCCCCTTCCTCAGATGTCAACATTGGAGTTGTCACTCCCTGTGTTTGGCTGTGAATTTAGGGATAAGTGTCACTTATCTTTCCTTATCTATCACCCTGTAACCTTCAGGTGGCAGCCTAGTGCTAAAGAAGCAATTAGAGTAAACTTATAAGAGGATTGACTCTTTTCATTTTCTCTAGTTTTCATAAAGGCTTGAAACAACATCTCACCAGCATTTTAGGTCCAACCACAACCAAGCAATCTGTAGTGAGGGGTGTGAAAGAAGTTTAATCAAGTAATTAATTCCTAATTAAAATTTAAATTAATATTAAAAATTAGTTCACATTAAATCTTTCTGATTTTCGAATTCCAATCTGTATTTTTCTATTTCTTTTTCTATTCTAGCAATCCCGACACTATCATTCCCAGTTGATCGGGAAGGATTCTGAACGTCTACGGCGTCAAAGCTCCGAGTCAAGCTATGGCAACTCCCCCGCGTCAAGTACCAAATCCTCTGACGCGCGTCTAGCTCACAGCGCCTCCAACACTCCACCCCGGCGTCATCCTATACGCGGCGGTCTCGCGTACGACTCTAGCGCCTCGCTGACCGAATCAGCTGACATGCGGCGTATTAGCGCTGCCATAGCCGGCAGTTTGTTGGACCGTCCGGCTGGCCCAGCGGACACAGCCAACTGCAGCAATCGGCGACACTCCCATTGCGTCTTAGGAGACGGAGCGGCGCCGACACGGCGTCTGCTCCCACCGACGCCCACCACGAGTCGACGCCCGTCAACCCCTAACCTTCTGGACGATCGGTCTGGTCCCGACCAACCTGAAGTGAACGGCCAAGACCAACGGTCGACGGTTGGCCGACGTCCCTCAAGCCCGGAGCTGACGGGCGTCAAACCCGCGACGTCAGCGGCTCGCGATGCCGGCGCCACCGAGTCTGCTGCTGGCGAAACCGATGGTGGGAAAGTGACCAGTCCTAGAAGCCGACGTTTGCCGCCCGTGCCGAAACGAACGAGCAGCAGCAGTACTCTGGTGGCGCCAAACCCCGCTTCGCTGCAAATGCGCCGTTCTTCGGCCCATATCGAGTCCCTGGGTCTGACAGGCGGGTCACCCAATCTCCGGGGTTCCATGTCCAGGAAAAATCTCCGGGGTTCCCCCAGTCCTAGTGCGGACATTTCACCAGTGGAAGAAGATAAACCGAAGCCGAAGCCTCCTAAGCCGGAGATAAAGATTGACGATATCACCAGAACGTTTCAGGTAAGAGTGTTCTTTGCTTTGAAGCATAACAGCTTGTTCTGTAGCACTTGGTGTGCAGTGCATAGCTTACGATGATGTTGCCAAATTGAAAGTTGAAATTGAAATTTGTGGAATCGGGCTCAAGTGGCCACCAATCGGAAGCTCTTGTTGAGTAGAAATGTAACCAAAATGTACATTTGAGTTACAAAGCCTCAAGTACATCAAAAACTACCGAAATCGGCCAAATAAGGATTTGAGAATTTCATACAATATGGCCAATATGGTATTCAGTATTCACATGAAAGTTCTTGCTGCAGAAGCACTAATTGGTGTCAACTCGGTGACAGAAATGATACTTTCGAAAGTTATAAAGCCGTACCCATTCTCGCAACTTCGATATCTTATTATTATTCATATTTGCACAAAATTTTTCAACATCGTCTACTGTCTACATAAGTAGTACCATTTGGAGAGTTGAACCTTAAGCCGGGTTCACACTAGGCAATTAATTCCGGCAATGTGATTGCCAGCAATATGATTGCCAACACATTGCCCATTTATTGCTAGTGTGAACAGTGTTAAAATTGCCAGCAATATTGCTGTCAATCCGCAATCTCAGCTAGGAGAGTCAGCAAGCTCTGTGGCAATTAAACACGTAAATATAGCAGCGTACAGATTGCCGCTGGGTTCAAATTTTAAATTTCCCGCTATATTGCCGGCAATCATGGTGATGCACTGTGAACGGATGCATTGCTGGGAATATTGCCATTGACCCCACATTGCTGGCAAGTAGATTGCGTGCAAATTGCCTAGTGTGAACTGGGCTTTATTGTACACGTACTGTTAATTGTCATTGCCAGATTTGCAGTCTGATCAGCATTTTCGAAACACTTTCCTAGGACCTTTTCAAGAAAGGGAAGAGTTGAAAATAACTTTTTGCTTTTTAAACCCACTCAAACTTGCCATTCCCACTTCTAACTCTTTCATGAAAATTTATCTGGCTTTAAGCTTACAAACGTATTACCTGATACGGCCCAAGTAAAAGAGCTTTCACAGTTGTGGCAATAGAAATATTACAATATATTACGTCTAACCTGTATGGTTAATACATACACCGTAGGGGGGGAGGGAATTACTTTAACCTAGGAAATCACCTGTAATTAGATTCGGAGGGGAGTTTCAGTAATTCTGTTTGTCACCTTTTTTTCTGCAGGGGTGACTCGGCATCGGCAGTAATCTAATTGGCTTCGCTTAGGCAACTTTCCATTGATACTCAAAAACTGTCTAGCTTAAATTTGATACTGTGACAAACTGCTTTGAGTAGCATTTCCCCCGACCACATGTTCCATTCCTACAGATTTTGTTAGGTAGATAACGAGCTTTGTTTTGGATAAAATTGAACTTTTGCCGGAACCTGCATTGGAGTCAGTTGTATTCAATTTAGTGGTTTATACTTTTCTAAACTTTCGAGAATCTTCTGACAGCTTGCGTTGAAAGCTTGAAGTTTTCGGACTGTTATTAAGAGTATATACTTTTAATATATAAGAGTGTGTCAGGTGGCAGGCAATCTGATCAAAGTTGCAGGTGCACATGCTGTGAACGCTAACGGTTGACCCCCCACAAACGTGTACCTAGTGACCCTCATAAATCAGTACCCAGTGCACGTTTCTGTACGCTCACTCGACGTATCTGTATGTGTTAAAGCTCGAAAACACAATTCCTGTGTGCGTCTAATTTGTGTCTGCTTCGAGCTTTAGAACGCAAAGATAGCATTTGAATGTCTTGAAGTAACCATACACACTTGTGGGAATCCGTAGCCAGCAGAGTATGTACCTGTAGCTGATAACAGAGTACCGCCCTGCCAGCTGTCACACTCTTATACATTATGTACTCTTGCTGTTATCAAAAGGACCTACACGAATTTGAAAGAATGCAAGAAAAGTAAAAAGCTACGGAATCGAACCACCAGCTCTCCGCACAGTAGTCGAGAATCCTGCCATTCCGCCACAATCCGCAGCACAGTGGGACCAGTTTTTTACACTGATTTCAACCTTTCGAGATTTTTCTAATATATTAGTAGGGGAGTCATTTCATCCCTAACTGATCCCGTGGCAAGAAAAGGTCAATCATCAAACCATTAACATATAACAGCTCATGTGGCAAGAAAAGGGCCGACTTTCGCAGAGTCTGTCAAGCCAAAACTGTCACTTTCAGTTCATTCTTGTTTCAGAATGCCATCCGCGATGCCAGCATGGAGAAACTGAGTCAAGAATCGACGGCTCCCCAGTGCCAAACTCCGCCACCCGCCAGCGCTGAGTCGGGTGGAAGTTCCGGGAAGCCCGGCTATCAGCCGGAGCGCCATGTCCAGGCTTCCAATTCGCCCAACTCCCGAAAACTGTGCCAACGTCGGACCTCCGTTCGAGACGGCGGATCGTGGAGACGCCTTGTACCTGTCTTCCTCCGTCCAGTACAAGTTATTACACACTTATAAATTTGTACAGTTTTTGTCAGTATACTTTGCTATCATTTTATTTTTCTGAAATATTAAAAATCAAAAATCAAAAAACAAAATGTTGATTTTTGTTTTTTGTTTTTTGTTTTCACTGAAAAAACAAAAAACAACAGCTTGTTACTGTTTTTTGTTTTCCATTAAATAAACAAAAATCAAAAATCAAACTTATTCCAAATGTCCGTGATTATTAATCAATTGATTTTTTGCAAAAAATCAAAATATCAAAAATCAAAAATCAAACGGTTGCTCGTGCACGTGCTTGATTTTTGTTTTTGACCAAAAAAACAAAAATCAAAGATTTTTCTGATTTTTTGATTTTCAGCAACAAAAAACATAATCTCAAACATCAAAATCAATGAAAAGAGCTTTTCTGCTGTCACAGAAAGTGAACTGTAGGGTAATCAAACAAACAAAAAATCAAAATCACAAACGTTTTCAGTTTTCTGCAACGTTTGATTTTTGCTTTTCCTAACCAACAAAAATCAAACTGTTTCAATGCGATTCTTACGCACAGACATTAACCCAAGGTTGAGCTGGAGCGCATCTTCGAACTCTAGATCGGTAAAGCTCCCGGTTCATACTTGTCTCTGAGTCTCTGTCTCTAGGTCTCTGTCTTGGCGTCTCTGTTCCTAGTCGGTTCATACCTTCGTTCTTGTCCTTTTGTCTCTAAGCTGTCCTTAAGAGTCTCTAAGCGAAGTCGAACAATGCTCAACTTTTCTTGCCTGTCTCTAAGCGGCAGCCAATCAAAATGGCAGATCTGACGATAGTGCTCCAGCTAAGTTGATATTTAAAATTTACTACATTTATAACTGATGCAGTCAATTTTCCAACATAATAAACTGGCGGTTAATGGGACAACAATAATAACATATTAATATTTCGATTGAAATACTTTTGCTCATTTTTGATTAAACCCAGTGGCCAATAGAATTTGAATTAGTTGTCACATGACCTAGTCTCTCTGTCTTTTTGTCCTTTTTTGCAGCGAATGTCTCTATCAGCTTAGAGACAAAAGGACAGAGTTTTAGAGACAAGGACATAAAGACAGAGACTCAGGAGACAAACTCAGGCTTTAAGTTGAGCTATTCTAACTTCAACCCGAGGTTATCTCTTTGCACCAACTGATTTCTCTTACCAGATTAGTCAAGTTGAGCAAACTCTAGTTAAACTTCATCTTGTGGATTATCCAATGCAATGTTGTTAAAAGAGTCGCTGTGATTGGGCTAATCAAATACCAGTCGCAATTTTCAACTATTCTACTTTTTGCTTAACATTATAATTGCAGTACTGTCTTTGATCCTCGTTGACACAGAGGATCGTGATTGGTTCCGTAGTTGCGTGCGATGACGACTGCTGCCGCACAGTTCAATTCTACGATACGTAAGAATAATGTGAATGGTAAGAATGAAAAATTAACATTTAGAAATTACCTGTTGCCTGATTTTTGCTGAAGTTATTGCTATCAAGTTTCAGCTTATCAGTGCAACTGGGCATTCATGTTTGAAAATTCAGATTATATGCGTTGTCATCGCAGTTTTTCTGCTGTAAAACTGGTAAGAAATAGAGTCAAACCTTCTCTGACCAGGATTGAAATTTCGCCGAGATACCGAGGTTGAGTTATCTCAACCAACGCTCTTGCAGATCTAATGTAATCTAATGATTACATATTATTAGATGTGAATTCAACCTCGGAGCTTATATTGGCTGGTGCAAAGCCGGTGTTTTATCTGGAAGCTTCAGAACAAAAAGCAAACAATCAAAAATCAAAATAAAGGTTATTTGAAAACTGAGCTAACCCGAAAATCAAAGCCCGAATCTCACGAAACTGATATAAGTTTTTCGATCAGCTTTTTGTTAGCTTAAGATAAGCTAAAATTGTAAGTTTACATGTAAGCTTATCCGAGCTGCTAAACCGATGATTTCAGAAACTGATTGGTGATCGTGACTAGCGTCCCAGAAAACCCTGTATGCAAGTTTTCTCAGCATAATTATGGACAAAATAGCTTATCTCCTTGTTCCCCCTTACTAACTAAAATTTTTAAATTTTTTGAAAATTTTATGAAATTTTAAAATTTTTCCATTTTTGAAATCAGCAGGTTCGAAAACCTACTCCTACCAAATTTCAAGTCAACCCATCAAACTGTGCTTCTTGGGCACTACGTTGGAGCAGTGGGGGGGGGATAATGGGAAAGACTCCCTGATTGGAGTCCATTAGCCAAATCAAAGGTCAGCTGCCAAATTAGACAACAATTAGCAATTAACGTCTTCCTTTTGCAATTATCTGTAATTATTTTATTATTTATTATTATCATACATTAACATAGGGTTGGGTCCTGGGGGCTTGTCCCCAGAAAATTTTGAGGGGGCTTGTACCTTAAACAAAAATTTCCAGGGGGGCTTCTCCCTCAAGAATAGATTTGTAAAATTTTTAGAATAATTAATGCTAATTTTATTAAAATTTGCAATTTATTATCAAAATTTGCAGGAAATCTTCAATTTTTAGAAAAAATTTCAAAATTTTGTCCGAGTTTCCAGAAAAATTAGACATTTTTGGTTTTTTAATGTAAAAAATAATTTTTTCCGGCTATTTTTGCCTACCCGTTGGCCATTTTTTCGTTACCCCTTGTCCCCAACGGCGGTAGGGCTTGTACCTTGTCCGGCGGGGGGCTTGGATTTTGGAGCCTCCGCATTAACCTGTGATTATTATTTATTATTTTGTTGGTTAGGAAAAAAACAAAAATCAAACGTGCAGGAAACAAACGTAAGTCCTAATGCTGCATGCTGATTGGCTCAGATTTATTGTGAAAATAGCGCTCTTACTAGCTATTTTAAATCGCGGTATTTTGTGTCGAACTGGTGCGTGTTATTGAAGTTGCTTCAGTGCTGCTGCATTATAACGAACTGTACAAATGCAATTATGAATTATGAATTGGTTTCCGGGTTTATCTAGAAAACAGAACC
>JASAND010011727.1:30000-32067 GCA_030248195.1 Trissonchulus latispiculum
GTAAACAAATCGCTGCGCCGTTTCTTGTTTTTGATTTTTGTTTCACAAATCAAAATCAAAATCAAACTCTGTTTCTTCATTTTTGATTTTTGTTTTCTCACAAAAAACAAAAAACAAAAAGCTTGTTGATTGTTTTTGTTTTTTTTTCAGAAAAAAATTCAGCTCTCGGCGGTAGGAAAAATTGATTGTTTGATTTTTGATTTTTGTTTATTTCTACAAAAATTCAAAAATCAAAAATCAACACTTTGATTTTTGATTTTTCTGTAAAAACAAAAATCAAAAATCAAATATCAACCGTGCGATTTTTGTTTTTTGATTTTTGTTTTTCACCAAAATATCATTTGGTCAAGCCGTACACGGACAAAAATTGAGTGGCCAGGCCAGCCTTATATGGCAGTCAGCTGACGGCTCGGTGTGTCAGGTGTCCGTGGATCATTTGTCCGTCTGATATTTTGAAAAAATCAAAAAACAAAAATCAAATATCAAACGGTTGTTTCCTGCGCGTTTGATTTTTGTTCTCTCTCAAAAATCAAAAATCAAGCTATTTTGGTTTGAGATTTGTTTTTCGGTCGAAATAACAAAAATCAAAAGCACTAAAATCAAATTCTCACCAACTTTGTTTCCTGCTATCAGAATAACAAGAAACTCCTAAAATCTTCAAAAATCAAAGAAACAAAAATCAAAAATCAAGCGCTTGTTTGCTGCGCGTTTGATTTTTGTTTTGTCCCAAAAATCAAAAATCAAGCCGTTTGAGTTTCTGATTTTTTGTTTTTTCAGCTGTATAACAAAAATCAAAACACAAAATTCAAATTAAAAGTATTTAGTTTGTTTCCCAAGTTATGACGGAAAATTGAGATAAATATATAGATGCTTGCAACAAGTCTAGCACTGGGCAAAAATCAATAATTCTGGTCCTTTATCTTTCCTTGGATTGTTGCATTATACTTTTGTTTGTCGCTACTATGGATTGTTTCGATCCTTCATTTGTTCGAGATTTGGTGGAGAATGAAAGCTACTCAATTCCTGTGCTATCAGATTACCTTAAATCACTTTATCCCAATCAAAAGGGACTGTCAGAAGGAAGTCTTCGAAAGTTCTGCACATTCCATGGAATTTCTAAGCCCGCTAAAGTGGATACTAAGGAGCTGGAGCTAGCTGTTTCCGATGCTGTACCGTTTCCGTACCACGTAGCCCGTCCCTTAAGGGGGGGGGGGGTCGCCGGGTACCAAATTTTATAGTCTCAGATTTCGCCCATTTTTGGATATAATATACCCCATATGTGTCCAAAAACAAGACAAATTTTTAGAGTCCAGGGTCAATCCAGTTAAGAGATATTGCAGTTCAAATCCCTACAACTTAGTATTTACGCCACTATGCCTCGCTGAGGGCTTCGAAGTCGTGTGCACAGTAGGATGACAAAAGACTACGGTATGTCCAATAGATCAAATTGAAGCCTCTATCTGGGGCTATTTATTGCAGTGCAAATGACAATGATACGCCAAGCACCGAGCGAGAAACTGTGTTTGAACGATTTGCTCAAGCTCCTTCCGACTGTAACCTACTTCAAACTTTAACTCCCCCAACTTTCTTTTACGGTTTTGTAGAGACTTCGCGCAAGCAAGATAAAATGTTCAGGACATCGAGAACTTCAATTTGATATAAAATTTGGCTATATTTGAAAAATTTGAAAATTTGCCATTTTTTGACTATAGCAATCCGACATCGCACTTGAGGCATGCGTCCACAGTTAAACAAATACATCATTTGTAGTGAAATTTAGCACACATCTTCCTTTCATATGTGCAAATTGGCACACCGAATTTGGTTAGGATAGCTCGGCTGTCACCCGACTTATGGACCACTCTATTCAAAAATTTGAGACAATGGTGTATTTTTCGGCGAAACGCCAACGCGGTGACCAAAAGTGTGATCTACTCTCAAGCAGCAGCAGGGATTGTGTGTATGCAACTTGAAGCTCGATTGGTGTCCTGTGTTCATATCTATACGCAAAATTTGTGCAGTGCAGTGCAAAGATTAGCTTTGTTCAGTTTTAATTCCAATTCCTTA
>JASAND010011729.1:0-19633 GCA_030248195.1 Trissonchulus latispiculum
AGTGGACGGGCGTATGAGCGTGGGGTTTAAACCAGGGATTGCCCGTCAGCTGGAAGTTATTGAAATGGGGCTTAATACGTGGGGATTTTTCTTACAGAACTTGGTTATGGGATGGTCACAATAAGGCTGCCTTGTTGTGCTCATCTGCCTGGTCCACTGAAGATAGGGTCATTAGTATAGGCCAGCTCTTGCTTTGCCACATGGTAACTATGTGCTGCTTCTATAATTTCTGATTTAATTTGCGCGTGTACTTTGATCTGCTACATTACGATTATTGCCTCATTCTGATTAACGAACAGTTTGGTAATTAGTAATTTGGATCATCTCATTCATTATCGGACGATTATTTGCTGACTAACTGTTTTGGATAACACGCCAACGTAATTGCGAGCGGCTGCGCTGCGCATGCCGGTGAATCGCCAGGGAGAATTTATCGCCGGGTTGGCACCGCCTGTACAGGAGAATAATGTCTATTGGCCTTGCATCTGCGTCGCCATTTTTGATCCTTCCGCCCCCCCCATCGTGCTGACTCTCGCCTCCCAATCGATCGCCAGAGCCCGGTTTGGAACCGTTTCTAAACCTGTCCCCTGCCCCTGGTTACTACCAGCGACTGGTGTAACTTTAACTAATTAGCTCAACTTACCGCGACGGTGTAGTTGTAGCCTAAATCCCCTTTCCTTATTATTAACGGCGGATGTAACATCTTTACGGCGGAGGTATCATTATGACGGCGGAGGTATCATTCTGACGGCGGATGTATTATATTCACGGCGAACGTCACTTGTATCATATCAGTCCATCATTACGGCGGAAGTTTCTCCCACCCCATCATTCCGTCAATCCAGCGGCGGTGTTATTTACTGTGCTATTCTATTTCATTGCCTTGTTCCATCTTTGCCATTTATATTGACCTGAACCTCAATTGCAGACTACCTCTATCTGGACTATTACCCCCCTGATTGAATTGCTCAACTATGAAGACTGCTCTATGACGAAATTTACCAAATTCAGACCTTTGACTCCCGATTGTGACGACCCGATGAAGACTAATTGCTCAATTTTTGCCTTAATCCCCGACTTGGGCCATTCCAGCGATATGGACGCTTACCTGTATATAGATCCATTCCCAAAGAAGACGATTCTCCATTTGGTGACTTTAAACTAGTTTATTTTTGTGCTTTAAGTATAGATGTACGTATTTTATTTTTTGGGTTGTATTCTTGTGGTGTTCTTAACATTTAAAAACTTAACCTCTTTCCGAGTTTTATTCTAAATTTTGGAGTTTCTCTACTTATCTACTTACATTTTACCATTCTCCTGGAGCTTTATTTTATAAATTAACCAAACTTTCATGTATTTTGTAGTGATTTTGACTGTGTTTTACAGGTCATGTTCGTATTTTGTCTGCTTTAATCATTTAACCAAAGTTATGTTCAACAGTTTTACTAAAACCGGGTTTCTTCTTTTCTTGAAGCTTTTATTTTTTTCGTATTTCTGTTAACGGGTTTGATTGCGGGTTTTGTGTCTTTTAATGCGTATTTTGTAACCTGACGCAACGTCAGAAGATGTGTGACGCACCAGCCATGTCCCAATTTATATCCCTTACTGCCGCCACATTTTCATCAAAATTATTTTAGTACCTATGTCTTTTAGTTGTCCCAACGGTTCCTTGTCCATATGTGTACCTGTTATTTGATTTTCCTAAAAATTTTTCTTGGTAAAATGTCAGTTTCGTTTCCCACTCCAGAGCGCCAAAGTAGCTCCCGAACTATATGCCCCTATTCTGTGTAAGGCCTGCATGCGCGGTTGGGAGGATCTTCTCCAAAATTTTTATTTTAAGGGATTTTCTACTAATATTTTAACCAGTGTTTCGCGTTTTTAGTAACTCTAAGACTCCATTTTAACCCCTTCCTAATTTAATTTACTTTATTTTTATAAGTACCACGAGGGTACTTGGGGACTCTCCGTACCCTTTTGGTCCTTTTTTTACATGCTTAAGCATGTTTAGGGTTACTTTGTAACTCTTTTAATTTAATTTAATACTTATATTTTACTTAAAGATTCCACAAACTTACTCCTACTTACACGCGAAACACTGGGATTAAATTCAATTCATTACCTATTCCTCTAAATTATTTTATTAATTATCTTTCGTCCTTCTAATTTTGCAGGAGATCCGCAGGGAACTGAGTTAGCGATGCGAGGCTAGGCCCCCTCACCCACCCAGCCGGAGATGGCGCATCTTAAGTTTGGCGGGAGGCTACTTCCGTACCCTAGTTTGAAGAGACCCAGGCGAAGCTGACATTTCGGTTCTTATTTTGTTTATTTGGTTTTCTGGTAATACAGGTACGAGATCCCCGCCGCTGCGGCTGGAGGATCATGGGTCGCCCATTCACGCACCTTCCCGTGGCATTAATATGGCAGTTGCCCATGCGTGTTTTTATGGCTGGTCTTCACTAGTCTTTTGACGCCATGTCATTTTTATTATGCTTATTACTTAGTCAAGTTTATTATAGTTTAGTATTTTTGTATTTTGACTTACTTATGTACTGAGACCCATTTACCAAAATTCAGTCAAAAATTTTCACTGTTGGGTAAATTTCTTCCTTCTTTTGGTTTATGTGTCCCTCGCAGGAGCTCGGGCGGTAAGCCCTTGGGAGATGTAATGTGTGAGTTGTGATGTGTGAATTGTGTGTATTTTAGTGAGTTTATTTGAATGTGAGATTTTAATAAGAGTGACAATTTTAGTGTGAAATGTGTGTTATGTAAATTTAGGTTGAAATTAGTTTGAAATTGTTTGTTTTCTGTGTCTAAATATGCTATATTTTATTCAGCCCACTTAGCGACTAGGTGGCGCTGTTTGTTCTTTGAAGTTTCTCTGGATGCTCGCTGAGCATCCCGTCTGCAAAGGGGGTCTCAAAACTAGCCAATCAAAATTCACTAGGCATCTCTCTCAGCCTTCACTTTAAAAACCAGTCAGTCTTGTATTTCTTAACGTTAGCGTGCGGTCGGTTAGTGTGAGCTCTGCCTAGCCCTTTTATATGAGTTTACCTCTTTGCCGGGATTTTTCGTAAGTTATTGATTTCTTTCTTTTGTTATTTTAGACTCCGAGGCGACCTCGTGGGTCGACCTAAATTTGTTAGTGGTACTCTACTGAGTTTATTCCCTTTTTAATTTAGTTCTCTAATATGGTTACTTACTTTAGAAAAAGGGTTTTATTACGTCATATTAAATAGTTTAGTTTAGCCGCGACGGCTTAGGGAAACATCTTTGAGATAAAATTTCTAGAGGGGTTTAAATGTTCTTGGGCTCGGGCTTGCGTGTATAATTTGCCCTGCTTTTATGTTTAAATTTCTAATTTATGCCTTGTCGAACTTTAGTTGTTTCTTAGAACTTGCCTTTGTCTAGATATTTCTCTGTTTTGTGAACTTTATTAATGAATGCTTTATTGTCAAAATTTGCTTTACGGTGTGAATTTCGGGAGTCTCTCCCTTTGTCTATACTTTATTAAATGTGGTCTCAGTAGCTGAGCCATTAGGGTGTCTGTAGTTAGGCTTTTATTAGAATTGTATAGTCGGTAGGTAGGACTCTGAGTTATTTTCCAAGTCTAGGTAGGCTAATTATTTACTGAGCGTGTATTTAATTTAATCAAAGTTTCTTTAGTAGTCAAGTGGTAAGGCAGTCATTTGTCCCTTTAGTTAGCTCCTTTAGTAACTCGTTAGGCTTATTTAGTTCTTGGCGAGATCCTGCCCAGGTCGACTGGAACATAAGTCTCCTCCAGGTTCGTCGTTTCCATAAGCGCACAGTTTCCACCCGTAAAGTTTGGTTGCCCCTACACTTCCAACTTTACACAGATGTCGAATCTGTATTCGGGCAAAGGGATCGGATGGTCACCGGCTTGAGCCCCCCAGCTGTCCAAATGATCCTCCAGGGAGGATGCCTGTTAAAGACAAGCTGACAATTAAAGTACTTACCTGAAGTACTGGTACAGGCAGATCCAATGCCCTGGAATGTGCGAGCAATGAACAAAACTGAGTAGGATGTGCCAAATGCAAATACTGAAATAATAATATGTATTTCTGACTCAGGTTTTCCTAAAATTATTGTCATTTGAAGACTTTGGACTTTGGAGGCTTACGTACATCAGCAAATGCAATTTCAACTTTGTTCCATGAACTATATATTTCTGCAGTCATTGCTTCCACATTCATAATGAAGCCCAAAATTCGAACTTACACACTGTAGAAAAGAACATGACTGCAAAGCCTGTAAACATTGGTATAGTATAACCAATTCTAAAACAAAAATAGAGTGCAAAAACTTTTGGCAGACGGATCAGACTACGAAAAAAGCACTATAGTGGTTTTCGAGTGTTAAGTTAATCAATTCTGTTGTTTAATGATAGTTAAATGCTACCGTTAACGGATACGGTTTGTGAGAGATTGTTTCGCAAAAGCAGTTTGTTGGTTTTGCGTTGGGTACATTACCTATAATTTGAAATAAAATGCCGCAGGCTATATTACTCATAGCTAATAAGAGAGAGCATTGTTGCTGTTACACATTGTTGTGTTTATTTACCTGTTTGTTATCGGACCAACAAAAGGATTGGTTATGAGCTGAAGCAAAGCCTTGGATCCAAACATAATGCCCACTTCCACATTTTCCGTCAGCAGTCGCTGCTTTCGCAATTCCTCTTCAGTTTCATCCAGGGTTGCAGATTCCGTTGGTGACAAGGTTGTGGTTGTCCTTGAAAGGTCACTTTGAAGATACTCCCTCCTTTTATTACGTTTTCTGAACTCCACGTAAGGATATTCCTGCATGGACCCAGGAATGTACCAGGGCAACTTAGTACTATATAAAAATGGAAAATTTGGTGTCGTCCTAGGTGCATTTTCTTCAAAAGAATCCTGCTGATTAGGCGGTATTTTCTGGTGCTGTTGTTGCTGTTGTTGTTGTTTACCAAGAACAGTTTGTTGACTAGTTGTTTGTACTGCCGGTTCAGAAGTGGTGGACTTATCACCAATTCCAAGACTACTGTTGGGATGTTTGAGTCGAAACAAGTACTCTGGTATGATTGGCACTAAAATAAAACAGTAATAAAATATAACTTGTCTCAAACCTATGCTAGTATGCTACTGAAAACTTCATATCTAAAAGTGGTCAAGATTTCAAAATAGCCAAAAACGACATCGATTTAGGTCCAACCAGTGCCTGCATGTCAATTCCTTCTTTGCATTTGCGGTTGCACAGTTTGAAGCTTCTTTGCACAAAGTATGGGTACTTACTACGCCCGAGAACGCGTGGTCAACTTTGAGCTCAGCACTGCTGCCAATGCAGACTGAAGATTCACAGGGCACTACACATAAGCCTAGTCCACAGCCATCAAGTCAAGTCACGACAAGTCAAGTCAAGTCAAAAGTATGCGAAAGCTTTCACAAGAGAAATCATAATGCGCCCAGTGTCAGAATTTGACCAATCAGAGTCTTAACCGTCTTTAAGTTCCGTCCAAAGTTTTGCCCAACTGGTGATTTGCCCAATGATGAGTACTTAGAATTATAAAAAGTTTAGTTTAACAAATTAAAACATTTAAAACAACGTTTATGGTGCTATTGCTAAATTAAATGCAATAAGTTTTGAGAAAAATCTGAACAAAATGTGTTACTTCTTAAAATTTTGTTTTTACAATTGTAACTTTTATTTCAGTTTCAATTTATTTTTACAATCAAAGTAATCCGAGTATCTTTCAGTAGAGTCCTGTTACATATTAGTTTTTTCATAGCCGTACACTAGTATTCACAGAATAAAAACTTCAAACGAAAGACAACATTAAACACACGGCACAAATTAATTGTGACTGTTTGGTGTATAGACTGTTGACATGCCCGATCTGATTGGCTGAATTTTCAAGTTTTCAAGTCAAAGTGGAACGTTGGTCTTCTTTGACTTGAAGGGCTTCAAGTCAAAGTCCAGTAAGGTCAAGTCAAGTCAAAGCTATATCTGTGAATGCTGACTTTGACGTGACGTGACTTGACTTGACTTGACTTGACGCGAAACTTGGTGGCTGTGAACTAGGCTATATTCCGCTTCAGTGGAATAAATATGCACTAGATATGTAGTAGGCACTATTTAAATTATATAGTCGAAAACAATTCTTACCAACAGTGGTTAGCAGCATGTTATCCAAAAACAATGCAACATAAACTATGAATATTAGACATTTTCGGGAGTCTTTCAGTCTTAATACTAACGGCGTACTTCTTAATGAATTAAGCATTATGATTAAAATCTGAAATATTGAAAATATGCATACTGTAGGGGGCTATCTAATATATACTGTAGGGGGCTATTTAATATAAACTAAGTTGTATTTCCTAATAAAAATTCATATAGCTACAATGTATGAGATGAAGCAAGGCAGCTATACATATTATCAAGAGTACTTAAGGTCGCACTTCCCTTACATTCAGTCCATTTTGCAATGCTATAACTTACTCAAAATGAAGCTGTACATCTTCTGCGTCGTTTGGTATCATTGAAATTTGTCTACCCAGTTTGTATTGGTTGCAAACTTACCAAACGTAGCCACAATTTTTGACCAAAATTTTTTCTGAAAAATTTTTACGCAACAAGAAAATGGCCGTTTCCAATGTGTTTCTGAGATAATTTGCCAGGGACAGTTTTTTGATTTTGTCAGAATATCGCTTCAGTTTACAAAAATTGAGCATTTTCGGAAAATTTGGCATGTTACCCAAATTTAAAAAATCATTGCTCTTGACTGGAGGCTGATAAAGAGAAAAATAAAAAACCGCCCCGGGCAAATTATCCAAACATAGTGTGTGCAAAATATCTTTTAGATCCATCCATTTGTTGTGGAGCAATCTTCGATCAAAAAATTTTTGCCGCAATTTGACAAAATCAGTTATTCGCCCAGAACTTTAGACTCATTCAGTGTACAGAACTCTAATTAAACTGATTTGTGCCTCTTTCAAAGCTCTTTAATTTGAGTATTAATTTGCATACGCTTGTAGTGTACACTGACTCCAATTCGACAAAAACTATTTTCAGCAAGATCGAGTCAAAAATAACCAATTTTCGAGCGACAACTGTTCAAAAATTCACTGCTCAAAAACGCTACGAGCTAGAGACTTATGTCTAAAAGCAAAATTGTAGAGCACATAATAAGCTTTAAAATGATTACAGTCGCTGGGCATAATTTTCTATATATAGTTCTAGAACTTCAATTTTTCGTTTCTCACTGTACATAAGCGCTATGAAGCTGGTAACCCTTCCATGCGATGGCAGGAGAGGTAGGTATGTACATATGGCGGGGAAGGTATGTACACGAGGGCATCAGGTGTGTACATTGTCCAAAAATGTATGTAGAGTTCGTATCATACCCCACCCCCCAGTTTTTCACATTACAAAGTCACATTCAGCGAAACCCATGTATGTATATGTGTATATGTGTGTACAGTGTGAGCGATGTCACGAACGGTGTCATGGAGGGATACATGTATGTATATGTGTATATGTGCGTACAGTGTGAGCGATGTCACGAACGATGTCATGGCGGGATACATGTATGTATATGTGTGTACAGTGCGAGCGATGTCACGAACGATGTCATGGCGGGATACATGTATGTATATGTGTATATGTGTGTACAGTGTGAGCGATGTCCATGGCGGGATACATGTATGTATATGTGTATATGTGTGTATAGAGTGAGCAATGTCACGAACGATGTCATGGCGGAACCCATGTATGTATATGTATATGTGTGTACAGTGTGAGCGATGTCACGAACGATGTCATGGCGGGATACATGTATGTATATGTGGTGTATGTGTATATACAGTTTGAGCGATGTCACGAACGATGTCATGGCGGGATACATGTATGTATATGTGGTGTATGTGTACAGTTAGAGCAGTGTCACGAACGATGTCTAGGGGAACCCATGCATATATATATATATATATATATATATATATATATATATATATATATATATATAGGGGTATATATATATAATTTCGTTTTGCCATCGCATGGATTATCTACCATGAAGCTGGCGTTTTTACAGGACGTTTATTATCATTCTCGATGTATTTTCTCAAAATTTGAATGAAATCGGGCAATAATTGCGCTTTCTGCAACTATATCTGCACGTAAGGGGTGCACGGCCTTAAATAAACCAAAATTATCCAAAGATTTCGCAGTAATTTTCAAAAACTGATTTCCTATAAAATGGCCATTTTTGGACCCCAAAATCGTTTTCGGTTTTCACTGACTCAGTTACAAAGACAGCTCAGCAGTTGTAAAAGCAAGAATGTTCATTTTCGTGTCCTCCTTCCAGCCATAACAAACAACCAATCCGGTACCTCGGCTACCTACGGGAGACTAAGGCCAAAATTCAAAATTTTCTTCTTTCCACCTAAAAACTGTAAGCCACACTCACAAGTATTTATTCACATTCAAGCAAGTTAGCAATAAAAATGTACATATCAATTTATTTGAACGTTATCGTGGTTTATCTTACCTTCTTACATAGAATTTAGTTTCAAAACACTACTTGAAGTTAATTGCTCATCAAAAATGCTTTCAAAGCCACTTAAACATTCGTAATTGCCTACAATCTAAGTATTACAGTGGTTAGATGGCCATCTAACCAAAACAGTTGGTTAGATAGTAAAATTTAGCTTTCAGACTGGTTAGATTGTAATTACGCTGACTTTGCAATCTAACCAACTTGAGCGGTTAGATGTCCATCTAACCAACTTGTCTATCTAACCACGAAATATACATATTAAACAAATCATAACCAGCAGTTTGCTTCATTTTGAAACCAGATTCAAAAGCATAATTGCAAACACTAAATTGACATTGCAACCTCGGCCAAGTACACACAGAGATATGGTTGGTTTCATAGCAGCTGTTTATACCTAAGTCAAATTTTGAGAGAAAATTAAAAAGAGTTTACAGAAACGGTAGCACTGTATTTTTAACTGCTTAATTGGTATAGGATAATCAATATAGAATTTAACAAATCATCAAATCTATCTTAACTTTTAAAATATATCGTTAATTCATCATATTTACAAATCGGCTTATTATGATCGTTCTTTATGACTAGGCACCACTACGGAGAGAAAGTAACAAGAAAAGTTTCACTCAGCTTGCATGTACTATGTATTATCTTCCCGATGACAATAATTATGCAATTTCCTTAAGCGCTGTTTCAGTCTCCCTTGCCTATACTAGAGTCAAACCGACCTGCCCGCTATTGGCCAGTCCCGGTCAACAGCCGCCAACGGTTTAATTATCGCTGTTGGCGTTACTCAGATTTTTGCCAGCGATGAGAATGCTGAAGATTTAGGATATTTTTCCCGTAATCTGACTCAGCGGCAGAACGTTTTTGACAGTAAGAAAATTGAAGATCGATAATGCTTAATGAATTGTCAGCGTCAGCTATCCTGGCGGTCATCTAAAACATGCTGGTAAACCAACGTTTGTAAAGAAATCCCACGCGAAATACATACTTCTAAGAAAGCTTTTACTTTTGCTTTTACTTGCTTTTGCAAAAAAGTCCAAGTTTTTTCGATTAAATGAGCAAAAATGAAGAAATATTGTTGATTTTTTAGTTAGAAATAACGCTTTTTTAGCAAATTTGCGAATTTTTTCTAAATTTTTGCCCATAGGTTAACGCGGGGGGGTCTGGGGGGGTCCAAGCCCCCCCCCCAACCCGGACAAGGTACAAGCCCTACCGCCTTCGGGGACAAGGGGTAACAAAAAAATGGCCAAGGGGTAGGCAAAAATACCCAGAAAAATTAGTTTTTACACTAAAATTTCAAAAAATTTCCGGAATCGCCGGACTTTTTTAGCAAAAATGTTTAATTTTTCAGAAAAATCGGGCAAAATTTTAAGGAACTGTGTCAAAAATAAAATCGTGTAAACGATTTATTTTACACGAATTCCAAACGTTTTCGTACAGATTTACACGAATTCTACACGTTTCTTTTTACGCCTTGTTTTTGTTACGATCTTTTTAGGTTCCGGCTTCAAGTAGCTTGCGCTAAGTTCATTGTGCTTATGCGAATACATAGAAAAGTTAAGCACGTGGTTTTTTGGTGTGCTGCAGCAGAACAGTGGCTTAAAGCTTAGCAACAAAAGTTCAAATCAAACGACATCAAAACAAGCCGCTTACACGAATAAGATCGTGTAAATAAATCGTGTACACGATAGATTTTTAGCATATTTTTGACACGGTTCCTAAAATTTTTTCAAGAAAATTGAAGATTTCTAGCAAATTTTGATAAAAAATTGCAAATTTTAATAAAATTAGCGTTATTCTCCTATGGCGAATAACTTTGGTTATGCACTAGTCAACGCTCTAAACGGGCAGTTTAATAGAACATAACAGCACAGTACGGCCCGTAAAGTAAACTAGTGGTCTGTACAAGCGCAAGCCGTAAAGTGATGATAAAACATTGTATTAACTTAGGTGACAGTGAATATGTAAATTAGATAGCTTTTGACCCGTGTATAACCATCAATTAATTTTTCGAAAAACTTTACAAATTTATTCTTGAGGTGCAAGCCCCCTCAAAATTTTCTGGGGACAAGCCCCCCCCCCCCAGGACCCGACCCTATGTTAATGCATGTTTTTGCCCGAAAAATTGTTTACCCCCCCCTCCCAAATTCGATTTTTCCGGACCCCACCCCACCTCAAAACGGCTGGGGTGGGAGGTCCGTCGTGAAAAAGGATTTCGCTCATTTTTACACATAATCTAGACACATGTCGTACATTTCAAGTTGAAATTTTGAGTTGTTTCCTTCAGTTCTTCATAAGATACGAGTAATTAATTGAGTGCAATTTGAACATCAGCGAAAACGAGCTTAACTTAAGCAAGTTTTCGCATATTAAGGTCAACAGTTTCACTTGACTTAGTAATTTTTGCCTTATAAATAGAAGCATTTCTGTTCAAACCACTTGCGCTCAATCAGAAGCTTATGCAGCTAGCAAAGTTTACAGTGAAACAAGTTCTGGCAATACTGATGTCTTGAAACATTTAACAGCGGTTAACTTAATATAGAAACATTTCCTTCCGATCCATAGTTCTATGAGAAGAATTTATCCCTGCACTGAGAGCTTTCGATTGATAAATATAATAGCAAGAGTACATAATAGAATAAGAGTATGAAACTCTTACGCTACTACGTACTAAACATGCTGGACATGCTCGGGTCGCTAACTCGGGACCCCCCCCGAAAGTCTCGGGGGGGGTCCCACCCTACACTAATTACATGCTTTCATATAAGTGTGTGTCTGCTCTCTGATTCGCTAATTCGCTTAGGCTTACGATAGGCATTTTATTAGTAATTTTTAATTAATTAATTATAACTTTAATTAGGTTAATGTAATTAAAAAAATAATTCGACAACTTTGTAGCATTTTTTCTGCTCTTTCCAAATTCCAACGATATAAAAATTGTTGCACAAAACAAAAATTCGTAGGAATGTAGTCTGCAACAATTTTTATATCGTTGGAAAGAGCAGAAAAAATGCTACAAAGTTGTCGAATTAGTTTTTTAATTGCAATAACCTGATTAAAGTTATAATTAATTAATTAAAATAACTAATAAATTGCCTATCGTAAGCCTAAGCTAATTAGCGAATCAGCGAGCAGACACACACTTATATGAAAGCATGTAATTAGTGTAGGGTGGGACCCCCCCCCCCGAGACTTTCGGGGGGGGGGGGTCCCGAGTTAGCGACCCGAGCATGTCCAGCATGTTTAGTACATAGTAGCGTAAGAGTTTCATACTCTTATTCTATTATGTACTCTTGATAATAGATATATAATATATATAATATATAATAATAGAAATAATATAATAATTTATATATATAATATACCATATTCTGAAAAAATTCAATAACCGCTAATTTGTGAAATTTGTCTGAGGGCGCGCGAAGAAGAACTGGACATAGCTGTCAGCATGACTCATGCTGCAAATAAATCCAAAGGCAAGAAAATACATGTTTAAGTGTAAAAGAGGCTGTTTTGGACCAAACCGTTGTCGTAATTAAGCTGAATTTAGGAAAAGTCACAGTTTTTAAAATTTTGCTAAATTACAAAATCTCGAAACTGGAGAGAGTAACAACAAAACAATTGGTATCGTTGGAACCGCCTATTTAAATACTACGGAACCTTGGAGTTTAAATGTTTGATCGGGCCCGGGCCTTTGAATTAGGGCAGTTTCCAATTCTTTCAGACGACCCTGCTTTTAATCGACAAGAATTTCTTACCCCTGATCCCCTGATTACTTCAAATAAAAATTTTATAAAACTCCTTACGGGACTAAATCAAAATTCTACTTCCAAGATACCTCAGTTCATAATTATAGCTGGAAGCTGATTACAAAATTAAACCGATTCATGACCGCTCATAGAGAAATTTGTTTGGCGCAAGAATAAAATCACCCTTTTTCCGTTTCCTGTGTTTATATTATGCAGACCCCAACTTTGAGGTCAAATTACTCAACAACCATAAGAGATCCCACTTCAATTTCAAAAACTCGTTAAAATTACTTGGACAACAAAATGTGAAATGTGGAAAATGTGGAAATGGGCGAAATCGGACATGGTCAAAAAAATCGGCCAAAAATGGACCTCCTCCCACTACACCGAAACGTTTATTAGAATACCATTGGTTCCGTTTAGTCTAAATAAATCTCAGCGCCCACCTCTGTGTTTACGAGATTATGACAAGAAAAACGGAGGATAAAAAAGCAATGATCATTTCCACATCTACAGATTCACAGTATTGATTACGTAACAACAGAAAAGATTCAACAACGTAAACGTAGGTAGAAAGCTGAGATATACCTACAACCGTGAGGAGACTGGTGAGAGAGTTTTCTAATTGTTAGAAAGGTAATCCTGGCAATAATGGGAATCCTTTCTTGGATAAACACTTTCTGGAGCGCCTCATTAAACCCAGCTCAGTCTTTAGTTCAGTCGCCTACTAAGGAAAAACGACTCAGCAATCTTCAGAGAATGGTAGATTTAAATGTTTCCAATCGTCATTACTGATACCTACCACCCCATCATCAAATAAATCCAACCTTACATTTATTCTGTTAATGTCTTTTAGTCATTAATGTTCCAAAAATATGCATCCCTGTAACATCAAGGCCTCATCAGGCGTCTGCAGAAATTCAGAATTGGAGTATTTTATTTTATCCACTCCCACGCCCACGCTAGTGTTTTCAGTCGTTCAGAGTAGCTTTAACACAAGATTACAGCAACATACTGCGCCGCGATATAGCAAGATACATAAGATATTTGTGTATGACAACAGAGAATACATAGTACTCAGTGTATCATGAGCTTGACACATCCTCTGCGCGCTGACGGCTGACTCCCCCTCGGTTCGCAATCGAAACAGAAGTAGACTTTCTCGCTGTGCACTTGAGTGTCAAAAAGCTCGAAAATACACGCTTATTTTTCCTTAGTGCAACATTTCAGTTGCTTTCACGATGAGGGGTATTTCCATACCAACTTTGTACTGGGTCCACGGTTCGACACTGAAGAATTGCATATCGCAATTACCCTTTGCGTAGGCAAGGCTACTACCGGAACGGAAGTGGCCACGCTGCTTTCACCGCTTCATGGACACCCGTTAGCTCCATTCAAAGGGGTTCCCTCGGACTCGGATAAGTATAAGTACAATTATGGGGGATGTTTTGGCACCGCGGAACCATTCCTACAACAATCAACTTCCTGTTATCGCGATGGCTGAGGTGTGGAAGACTTTTCATCCATGTGTCGCACAAGTGAATCTTGGTCACAGTTCTGGTCTATTCGTAGGCACAGGAACCTGCAACTTTGCAGGCTCTCACTTGTGCAATTCCAGGCCATCCACCCTTCCAGGTTCTGATCCATTGAAGTGCCGCTGATGAAACTTCCATCTGTGTGAAGTGGAAGTCATTTTAATTGTTATTAGTCTGTATAAAGCAAGTAAGTATCTTTACGCTGTCTTTAAGCATCTACTATCTTCTTAATTAGATTTTACACATTATATATAGAAATTTCTGTTTCCTTAGATACTATATACCAGAATTGGCTGGACTGATGCACGAACCAGCTTAAATGAATTTGTTTTCGAAAAGTTCCAAACATAGGCCTGCCACTTCCGGCGCTTGCAGGATCAGATCATCCTATGCATATTGTCACACCCTTATTGTACTTGTTAAATATCAGTGATTCACATAAACCCCGAAAGGTTGAAATTAGCATAAGCTAGTCTCCCTGTCCAGGGATAGGTGAATCGCTGAGCGATCTACTAAAGATCAGAACCTTGATGATTCGAGGTTCGATCCCCGCCTTTGACACTTTTCTTCTATTCTTTCAAGTCCCGATTTCAACCTTTCACATATTTACTCTGCTTATAGGTACTGAAGAAAAATACATACGCAACATAATTGTATGCAAGATTTTAGGTTTAGGTATAAATAAAATTTTTGGATTAGAAACGTAGACGAAGTAGACGTATGTGGACGTAATTTTTTTATAAAATTCATTTCAGATGACGATGAACATATTTTAAGTTGTAAAACATTTAACTAATTCAACCCAGAACTCCAACAACCGTCAGCCATAAGGTACCAACTACAAAAGTTTGAGGGAGAAGAACTGACAGCAACGTTTTTGAAAGAATGGAATAAAGAAAATGTGGCCGAATTCGTATTTATTGTTATATAGATTTCATGAAGTATCAATGAATTGAATAGAAAATTATAAAGAAACGAAATTTTTCTTTTACTTGATGTTCCGATCCACTTGGACGGGTCAGCCGTCAGCCAACAGTCAGCCGACAGGCGTAAGCTGGTCGGGCTCAACACAAACACAACACAATAATTAATGCTCCAATACCGAGTTACTAATACACTCTGAGACATGCTTTTGAAGTTATGAGACATTAAACTGTAACTAAACTGTAAATGTTTGTTGAAACTGTACGCAAAACTGTCAGGTTATAATACAGGAGAGCACATCAAAAGGCCACTATTAATGTAACATTTCTTGTCGTGTCTAGAGTCCTAACTATATATTAGTCTTCCTGGTTCGTATTTACTAAAAATTTCAGGAAAACCCTCCACAGATCAAATTTCAGTTAGAATCTAGCCTGAACAAGATTATTAGCATCCTAATCATCATCTCCATCAGCAGCAGCAACAGGTAAAGACATACTTTAATATAAAACTTGAAGACTGTTTAACAATTCAAGGAAAGAAATATATAAAGGCAAAGTTGTGACAGTGGGAAACAAGCTCCACACAGGTTCAACAATAGTCCGTGTTCTGACAATACTAGTCAGGCTTGGAGTTGGCAAAAGAAAGGCTCAGTTAGGCCCATACCTGCCGTAGAAAGCGCCCTATAATGGACTTAAAAATACCCAGCTACTAAGGCGCTGTAATTGTGCATGATTTTGAGACCTAGGTCTTAATGACGAAAGCCCCTATAAAAGATTCCGAC
Source organism: Trissonchulus latispiculum (assembly GCA_030248195.1). Classification (NCBI taxonomy): domain Eukaryota; kingdom Metazoa; phylum Nematoda; class Enoplea; order Enoplida; family Ironidae; genus Trissonchulus; species Trissonchulus latispiculum. Next base: position 15,544 of record JASAND010011729.1, read on the forward strand.
ATATACTAAGTGTGCTCATGAACTAAGAAAAAAGCCATGAACTAATCTAGACAAGCCTTCATCCAATTTTCCGATCCCTTTCTTTGAGGTATCTCAGATATGATTTGATAAATTGAAAACTAAACTGAGGAAAAACTGCCGTCCCCCACTTTTTGTTCCAACCCGAATGCTGTTGACAACTCTTAGGGCATAACTCAAACAGAGCAGAACCATTTAAGAGTGCCCAAGACAGACTATTACCTGATTTCGTGCCTGAATGACTCGTTTATTCTCAGACTGAGACTTCTGTCATGTTAAGGCGGTTCTTGAGGTCTAGGTTGGTGCACTCAAATCTGAGTCTGGCGGACGTGGAAAATAGACAAAATAAGGGGGAAACCAATTTCAACTGATAATTAAAAATTGCCCCCGTACTTTGGCATATACCTTTTCGCATGCCAATGATAGCATGCTTGAGAAGCATACGATTAAAACCGATATCATCGATTTCACTGACGTCACAGTCGTGAAGCATTGATTTTGCAAATGGCTCAAATAAATATTTGTGCCTTCCCTTTGGCATCCGATATTAGTTTTAGAAACTAGAAAACCCAAATGACCTTATACAAGACATGTATATATAGTCATTTGTGAAAATGAGAATTATTCGAACGTTAATTTTTGGAAAATCGAATAAATTAAATTAGGTAAATACTGTCCGAACGGTACGCAGTGACAGTGGTCAACAATTAAACATATCTACAACCAGTCCAGGAGGAGTGCTGTGGATGTCACGGCTCATATTTATTTAGATCGCGGTGGTGATGGTGGATCGTCAGAGTTTTTAAGTATATGTACTAAAAATTTAGCAATTACCCGTGCGATATTTTCTGCGGACCCGTGTCTGTCTTAAGGCCGGTTCACACGATCAAATTTTCGTCAAATAAATTTGATCAAATTTGACCAAACTGCCAATTTGACCAAATTTGATGGTTTGAACGGGCATCAAATTCCATCAAATTCCGTCAAATTTGCCATCAAATTGCTGTCAAACTATCAAATTGGTCTGGTCAGTGCGCAAAAACCATCAAATATTTGACGGCTTGTCCAATGACATTTTAGCACATGGATCACGTGACCCTAAATCAATTTGAAGCATAGCATTTTGTTTTCTTCACACATGCTGTTTCTCTACGGTCTTTCAACATAATGTGCAAAATCACAGGACTGTAAGAGCATTCACTTTCATTAAATATATACTTTGAATTTGATTTAAATGAATAAATAATTTTAAATTGCCAAATGTTCAAAAAATTTGGTGAAATATTTTATATTTAAAAATCGCGAATGGAAAGGTTTTGAAACTGTAAATTGTTTTAGATCTTTTTACCAACCTCTGACCCAAGGGCGTTTAGGTTTAGGTTCAGAATCACATTGAGATAACAAGAAAAACGCTAGTTTGCGCTTTTGACTGATCAGTTTCCACGCGCGCAAATTCAAACTGGCGCCCAATTTGATCAAAATCTGGTCAAATTATTTGATGCAATTTTGACAGTGTAAACAGGCAATTTGATCAAATATTTTGCTGTCAAAAAATTTGATCAAATTTATTTGACGAGATTTGATCGTGTGAACCGGCCTTTAGTAATGTATACATGGTTTACCTTTAGCTCGTGGTTTTTCATGAGCCTACAAATAGACTCTATGAAGCACTCAGTATCTTTCTCTATGCTGTGTTGGTGTTGGTGTGCTGGTGTTGGACGTAGTATGTTGCTGGCATTGGTCGTGAATTTTCGGAACAACTGGCTGTTGACTTGACAGATAGGAGATGATAGTTTTAGCAGTTTTCCAGCAGTTGTTGTACCTGTTGTCTGTTGACCGTTCGTTGTACTGTTACGTTTGGTAAAATGTAAGAACTACAAATTTAGTCCCTTCAAACATTGGCAATTGGCAATTATATACATTGGTTCCCACTTAATGATCACGACACCATCGAACCTCCAAATAAAGTTTACAAAATTTCCACTTCGAACGGTTAGCTTAGCATTTGGGACAGCTAGGTAGAGGCCCGTTGGGTGCCGCCCCCAGGCGGATTGGCAGGTGTAGAACGACTGTCAATGATTAGCGCAGAGCACGGTCCACTCATTAATTTATTAATTAAAGGGATTCTGCTATTACGGCCAAAACAACCCAACATGGTCAGGAAAAAAAGGCCAGTGTTCGCTCACTGTACGTCGAAATGCAATCAAAGTTTGTTATATCTAAATAGATCAAGACCTGCTCTTGCGATTTATAAAAGAAAACAACCTGTTCTGGTGGTTCGTTCTAATTTTACAAGCCATTTTCAAACTTCATATGGATATTACAAAGTTGCTTTCAGGTTTTGCCCATATCAGTGGTTTTCAGTTTTAATTACTCGTTAATTAACATAATTAATTAGTATAATTTTTATATCATTAAAACCAGCAAGCTTTGCTCTTTCAGGATATCCAAAAATAGTTACCCTTTCTGTGGTTCGATTTCACTTACAAGCTGATTTGAGAGCCACATACTGAAGCTCCAGTGGGCCTCCAGATTTGGTTTGTTCACAGGGTTTCTAATCAAAGTTGCGTGTTAATTAACATCAATAATTAGGTTAAAACTTTTGGTAAATAAGATCAGCCAGTCTTCTCCTCTTTAAAACAAGCACAAAATAATTGGTGCTTCTGTGGTTCGAATTCTCATTTACAAGTTGATTTGCAAGCCACCTAATGAAGTTTAGTTGGCCTCCAGACTTGAGAGATAGTCCTAGTGCTTCTAATTAAAGTTTCATATTAATTAACATCAATAAGTAGGTTAAAACTTTTATAAATCAAATCAGCAGTCCTTCCTCTTCAAAATAAGTACAAGATATTTGGTGCTTCTGTGGTTCGATTTTATTTTACAAGCTGATTTGTTAGCCATGTACTGAAGTTCAAGTAGGCCTCCAGACTTGGATGGTCCTAGTGGTTTTAATTAAAAGTTACACACTAATTAACATTAAATAATGAGGTTAAAACTTTTGTGAATGGACTCAGCAGGTCTTCTTTTTAAAACAAGCACAAAATAATTAGTGCTTCTGTGGTTCGATTTTGCGTTATGCTTGATTTTTTCGACCTAACCGGGAGAGTCTTGCCTGTCCCTCAAGTATTGTGATTATTAATGGTTTAAACTGATTTTAAGTTTATTATTAAAGTTTATATTTAGTTTAGTTAATCCAGATTCTAGCTAATTAATTAATGAAAGTTAAGTTAATTAAGTTTAAAGTTTAATTAATTTGGTTTTTATTGGTTTTAAAGCAAAAGGAAGCTCTTCGGCTTGCCCTTTCACTGAACTTAACTGGTTTTTGCTTAGCTAGTGTGGAATTTTTTGAAGTTTTTCTCTTTGCAAAGTTTTGGTTTGTAATTTAAGGGAAGACTTTTATGTCTTCCCTTAGTTGCCAATTTGGAGTAGCAGATGTGATACTTTTGTAACTGTAAAATTTTCGGTTTTTTGAGTCCAGCTCGGCTGAGACTCAAAGGCAAAAGAAAAAAAGAGGGGAACTGAAAGAAAGTTTTGTTTTTAATTCATGTCTTAGCTACTTAGTTGTTTGTACTTTGTATTGTGTATATTGTGTTTTGTAAGAGGCTCGTACCTATTAGTTTTAATTAATTTTACCTACCTAATCAGCAGCTTCAAGTCTTAGTTATGTGGACCCCTGGTCCAGGTTTTAGTCACGGCATTGCGTCTTGTTTTTTTCTTACGCGAGAAATTGACGTAGTGTCAATTTCTTCGCCTGAGTGCGTTTGCCTTAAGTGTTATTCCTAATTTTATTCTTCTTTAATTTACAATAGGGGAAAGGGATTAGTTTAATTGCCCTTCCCCGCTTGTAGAAATAATTTCCAGAGCCCGCCAAAAATCACGTTATGATTATAACCAATTTGACCCAATCAGAATCATTTAGTGCGGCAGCTTTAGGTAGTGGAGGTGATACTCAGCCAATCAGACGAATGACGGTTGTACCTATTTGGTCGTGATTGACAGGTAGACTTGTTTTGCACTTCAGTCTTACCTCGTCTTCCGAAACTGTACGAAGCCGCTTTGGCCTCTCCCTACA
>JASAND010011732.1:0-38228 GCA_030248195.1 Trissonchulus latispiculum
AACCCTGAATCCAGCTCTGCAAGTAGATCAATACCCACTATCGCGTCCAGAAGATTGTCAAAGAGCACTTCGAGGAGGTCAGCGATTCAGTCGACTTGATTTGGCTCAAGCATACAATCAACTACCATTGGATGAAGTTAGTCAGTCTTTGACTACGTTGACCACCCATCGAGGTCTATACCGCTGGAAGGTGTTGCCGTTTGGAATTTCTTCGGCTCCAGCCCTGTTTCAGCAAACAATGGAAAAGATTTTGGATGGTATCCCAGGAGTCACTGTTTATTTGGATGATATTGGTATCACAGGAGAAGATGATCAAGCTCATCTGCGCAATCTACGTGCAGTCCTGGATCGTCTATCTGCCAACGGCCTCCGAGGGCGGATTTCCAAATGCATCTTTTTCCAGGACGAGATCAATCTGCTTGGTCTTATAGTGGGAAAAGACTGATAAAGTGCGGGCTGTGACTGATATGCCAGCGCCGAAGTCTGTGAAAGAACTTCGCACGTTTCTAGGCATGGTGAATTACTATGGGAAATTCACCAGTCATTTAGCACCCTGGGCTGCTCCTCTTAATAATCTGCTCAGAAAAGATGTCAGATGGCACTGGGGCGCAGAGGAACAGAGTTCTTTCAGTGGTATTCGCAACTGCCTGAAGGAAATTGGTATGCTCTGCCACTACAATCCTGACTTGCCGCTACGTCTAGATTGTGATGCTTCAGCAGTGGGGCTTGGTGTCGTTCTGTCCCAGGTAGAGGGTGATCGGGAAAATCCGATTGCTTTTGCTTCCCAAACACTTAATCAGGCCGAAAAGAACTACTCGCAGATCGAAAAAGAGGCTCTCAGCATCATATTTGGGATGGAGAAATTTCGGCAATTTCTCCTTGGGCGCAAGTTCACTCTTGTCACCGATCATCGACCGCTGCTAGCTTTGATCGGACCCAAGAAAGGAATTCCAATGGTGGCTGCTGCAAGGGTACAGCGGTGGGTGATTCAATTGATGGCCTATGACTACGACCTTCAGTTTCGGAAGACTGATCTACATGGCAACGCAGACACGCTTTCCAGATTGCCGATTCAAGCTGAATATGATACGGATGATACAGAAGAAGACGAGGAAGCTGGGTTGGTAGCTCGTGTTGAGGAGCAATGCGACGCTACCTTCCTAAATGCCGAAGCCGTGGTCAAGGAAACGCAGCGCGATGTGATTCATAAGCAACTCCTTGGATGGGTTCAAACCGGTTGGCCAGCGAAAGTTGGGCCGGAGTTTGAAGCATTCAGCCGATGTCGTGCTGAGTTATCTGTTCAAGGCGGATGCATCGTCCGAGGAAGTCGGGTGATCATTCCGGCAAAACTGCGCAAAGCTGTTTTGCTGAGTCTACATCTGGGTCATCCAGGTGTGATGAAGATGAAGGCCTTGGCAAGATCATATGTTTGGTGGCCTGGTATGTGGCGATGTGGAAGACACCGTCCACCGATGTACCTCGTGCCAACTGCAAAGAAACTTGCCTCCGGAAGCGAATTTGCATCCAATGGAAGTTCCCACAGGACCATGGGAAAGAATTCACATGGACTTTGCCGGGCCATTTCAAGGATCCATGTGGCTTCTGGTGGTAGATGCCTACAGCAAATACCCGGAAGTAATCCAAATGAAGTCAACTACCGCAGATCATTTAGTTGATGAAGTCAGCATCATTTTTGCTCGGTTTGGTAATCCGAAGCAAGTTGTTTCGGACAATGGGCCTCAGTTTACTGCGACGTTCCATGAATTCTTGCTGAAGAATGGAGTGGAACATATACTGGTGGCGCCATATCATCCGAGGTCAAATGGTCTAGCCGAAAGGTTCGTGCAAAGTTTCAAGAATGCCTTGGAAGCTTCGAAGAGAGAACGGGTCAGTGTGAAGTTGCGTCTGGCTCATTTCTTACAACGGTACCGCCAGACACCTCATTCCACGACGGGTGAGTCTCCTTCTAAATTGATGATGGGTCGTGAAATGATCACATCCTTGGATGCACTACGGCCGGATGTAGGAAAACAGATTCAGAAACGTCAACGTCGACAGAAGTTGGACCATCACAGGCACGCTAAGGATCGTAAATTCCGCCTGGGTCAGGAGGTCTGGGTCTTAGATCACCGTCCCGCTACCGAAACATGGCACGAGGTATCATCACTGACATCTCCAGTCCGGTTTCGTACGTTGTACGGGTGGGTCAGCTCCGATGGAGACGTCATGTGGACCATCTTCGGGATGCTGCTCCTGAGTCCTCCACGGTTGACGACCCAGAGCTGCCGTCTTTGGAAAACGAAGACGACTTTCCCCTGAATTCACCAGCTCATCCTCAACCTCCGCCTATGCCAGCTGCCAGTCCTCCACCGGTCAATAACGACGCAGGTCTCAGAAGCTCTACGCGCCCGCGCTTGGCTCCAAAGAAGCTGCATTATCCTAATCTTGGACAACCGATCTTGGCAAGATTTCCTCCATAAAAATTTCGGAACTCTTGACTCTTTGAGTGAGGAGTGATGTAGTGTTTGTTCACTGTCTGTTTATGTGAATATGCAAATGAGCTACACTACAATCAAACGCCCAAAGCTCATTTGCATATTACTGTTGTTGAGCGCTATATAAACAGCGCATTTGTTGTGAATTTCGCCAGTTGCTTGTTATCTCTTTAGTAAAGGTTTGGAGTTGGAGAAAGCCTGCTCTAAATCTTACAGGGTGGGGGGAAGCGGCGCAGCGTAGGGACGTGCAGAAATCAAAAATAGCAGCCTCTTGTACTGGGCTTATTCTGCTGGGGAGAGGGGGGACCGCGGGGTTTCCCCATAAACACCCTCCCCCCCTCCGAAATCTCCCCCACGAAAAGTGGGTGCGCCTTTTGGTACAAACCTATGCCCTGAAAAAATCGCTCAGAAGGAAAAATTTTTAAAAATTGTTAGTCGATTTTTGCGTATTTAAGGCACTAAATCAGCTTATTTTTGGCGATTACTATAAAAATAGCTCGATTTTTAACATGTTTTTAGAAAAAGTTTCGCCCCCCCCAATGACTCGCCCCCCGAGGGCCCCCCAAGAAAAATTGCCTGGAATAAGCCCCGTTGTTTTAGCACATACATATTATGAAATCAAATTTGAGCCCGTAAAAGCGTGTGTTTAACGCAATTTTCTAATCAGCTGTCGATATTTGGAGGGGGCGTAGCGCACCGCGGGGGAGAATAGAAATGAAAATAGCAACCTCTTGTACTAGCACATATATATTATGCAAGTTTAAACCCGCAAAAGCGTGTGTGTAACGCAATTTTCTGAATGGCTGAAGATGTGCAGGGGGGGGGTTAGCCGCACCGCGTGGGGACATAGAAGTCTAAATTGCAGGCTCTTTTATTCGAACTTGGGAACGCAAATGTGTGTTTAACGCAGTTTTCTGAGCGATTGTCGATGTGGGTGGGGGCGGGGGTAGCGGGGCCACGTGGCGTACATAGGATAGAAATCTAAATAGCACTCTTCAGTTTATTTGCACTTTTATGCAAATGTGAGCCCGCAAAAGCGTGTATTTAACGCAATTTTATGAATGGCTGAAGATGTGCGGCGGGGGGCGGCGCCGCGAGGGGAACGATACAATCAAAATAGCATACTCTTTTATGCGAATTTGTTCGCGTAAATGTGTTTAACGCAGTTCGCTGGTCATTGCTGACATTGGAGGGGGAGCGGCGCAGCGTGGTACATAGAAATCTAAATTGCAGGCTATTTCATGCAAATTTCAAAACGGAAATGTGTGTTTAACGCAATTTTCTGAGAGGTTGCCGATGTGGGGGTGGGGGGGGGGGGGTAGCGGCGCCGCGTGGGGTCCATAAGACAGAAATCTAAATAGCAGGTTCTTCTTTTATGCGATTTTATAACGCAAATGTGTTATATATATATATGAGCCGATTTCTGGTAGGGTCAACCATAACTTGGACAACCTTCAAAAATCAATTTGGCTCAAGCTTTCAGGACTTGTAGCAACTTCACGTAAAAGGAAAACGATAGATAGCTATAGATATAGATTAGCTATAGATAGATATAGTTGGTAGCATATAGATAAATAATATTTATAAAAATTGTGTGGTACTAAGGCAATATGAGGTCGCTAAGTCAAAAAATGCGGAAATGCGCCTAAGATATGAATTAAGATATGAACTGTCTGACTCTTCTCTATCGGCCTGAGCACAATTTTGATTGGTGAAGTCCTGCGGCGACGTTAGTGGCAGAGTCAAAAATCACGAATTTTGCTATAACTCGTTGAATATACGGAGTTGAGCTTTAGTATTTGGAGGTTTTACTTTTGCGTCGGGTTGCTACAAGGCCTGACAGTTTGAGCCAAATCTATTTTTGAAGGTTGTCGGAAGTACAGGCAGCACAGTCGAATGTCTCAGAAATCGACTCATATATATATATATATATATATATATATATATATATATATATATATATTTGACCCCTCAAAACCGTGTGTTTATCGCAATTGTCTCAATGGTCTGCTGATATTTGGGGTGGAGGGAAGCGGCGCCGCGTGGGGTAGGATGGAAATCAAAATAGCAGCCTCCTGTATTAGCACATATATATTATGCAAATTTGAGCCCGCAAAAGCATGCGTTTAACGCAATTTTCCGAATGGCTGCCGATATTGGGGGGGTAGAGGCGCGGCGTGGGGACATAGAAATCTAAATTGCAGGCTTTTAGTTTTATGCGAATTTGAGAACACAAATGTGTGTTTAACGCAATTTTCTGAGAGGTTGCCGATGTGGACAGAGGGGGGGGGGGGGTTGGTGGGCTTTGGTGGGGTCCTCTATGACAAAAAATGTTCACCTCAGGCTTTCATTTGATACCAACCTAGGCCACTGCTGCAAAAATCGATTTTGAACCGTTTTGGACCGGTTCGGACCCTGGCCAGGGCGCCACAGTCCGCTGGGTTCATTTTGCAGGAGTCCTCCAATCCCAAAAAATATTCGCCTCACCAAGGGCTTTCATTTGATACCAAGCTTGGCCACCTTTTAAACATCACATTTGGAAAAATCTATTTTGGACCGGTCCGGGCCATAGCCATGGCGCCACAGGCCGCTGGGTCCACTTTGGAGGGGTCCTCCAATGACAAAAAATGTTCACCTCACCAGGGGCTTTAATTTGATACCAAACTTGGTCACTTTTAGAAAAATCGATTTTGGGCCATTTTGGGCCCGGTCCACTGTCCGGACCCCTGGTCAGGGCGCCACAGGGGTCCGGCCGGTACCTCCTATATGTAGTCCTCCCCTGGCCCACCCCACACGCCAAATATGAAAGCTCTACCTGCGGCGGATCTTTCTACACTAGCGGCCAAATTTGGACTTGCGACACGGTCAGGGCCCACCTCCATCAGCGTGCTCCCCAGCCCCACGGATAGGTCCTAGAGCAGAACTAATGGGCCATTTATATTCACCATATAGGGGTTGCTCTTCGAATACGAAACCTCAGCCCAGCAGCTGTTATGTATAGAGCTGCCTACTCCGTAGGCCCAGACCCCCCCCTTTTACACGTAACTACTGTCCCCTGGCCAGGGCGCCACAGTGCATTGAACAGAACCATCTCGCTTCCTACCGTAGTTCCCTCGGGGTAATGCCATATAGCCAATATGAGTACCTGGCATATTCATCTATAGCAAACTTTGGTTCCGCGGAGTGAGCGTGAGTGTGTTTGAGAATTCCGAAATTGCCTTTCGCACCTGTGATTGAGGAAGCTTGTAACCAACTACATCAGGTGTATCAGTGGCCTAATGACTCACATTATGCAATAGTGACTGTATAAAATTTGTTTTCCCACTTTTCCAAATAAATCAAAACGTTAAGCGACCTAGTAGTATATCATTTCACTTCACTTCCCTGAACAGTGCACATGCTCCATTCCTTCAGTCAGTGTAAAACATACCAGCATGACTCCAAAAGTTGTCATATACCCTGTTGAAATACCATCTACCAACGGGAAAGGAGGCTCTCTGTTATCATGAACAAGTACTTTCGTTGCACTGGTTGCTTCTAGCTCAAACACCGTAGATACCAGTGAGGAATTTAGTTGCAGTTGGAGCCCTGATCAATGAATGCAAAAAGTAAGAATATACCTTTTTAGAAATTCCTAGAGATCTTGCCGAACTTCATTCCTTGCACCCAAACGCACCCTTAATCTGTAACCTGTAAGCATTCATAAGCCCCCACTACATAACAATCAGCAGGCAGTAATAACGATAATAAAGATAACTCAGAGATTTCGAAAATTATTGCGTGTGTGAGTGTGTGTGAGTGTTAGAGCGTAAAAGTGTCATTTATTAATAGACTTCTAATTACTGGGCATAAAGATTTGGACAGCGGCGTGTACCCAGGTGTAAATATTTTGGCACGCGCACATGTCTACAATTTACCATTTAACTTTCCAGAGCTTTGGATAGTGGCGTGATGCGTGAACGAAACACAATCACCATAGTTAGGATCGTATAAGTATTTCAGACTGTTTCTGCAACAATAAAAACACATTTGTAAGCAATTTATTATTTAGAACGCAAATACGACTTTGTTGTGGACGTGTTTACAAACAAGTTTAATTTAAATAGTATCGTTTAACGTAGGTGTATCGTTTTTCAGTTGTTAAAGAACAATCGTAATGTAAATGTGCAAAGGAATTGACTATATTTGGATGAAAACGTTGAAACCATTCAGCAGCTGGAACTGTTGGTATCGGCTTTAAAAAGACATTTTCCAAAATTCGAAATTTAATATTTTCGCAAAATTTTGTCTTACGTCTTTGACACAAAATTATGGTGCAGTGGTGTTAAAAAATGCATTTGCGTTCCACTTAATGTCCTATTTTAGTTGAATTTAAAGTGTGGGCGCTTTCGTGCATACTGCCTATAAGTTCTCACATAATACACAAATTTTCAAACAAGTTAATATTGGGTAAACTTGTTATTGGTCAACAAAGACACCGTTTCCTTAAATCCCCGTAACTAAGAGTATAACTAATTATAATGCCTTAAAAAATGACCCCAGCTTTTCGATACAGTTTCCGAATGATGCAATTACATTCTGTGAAAAAATTAACTTCCTTGTGCAAAAAATTGAAAAACTACTTTTTCTAAAATTCTTAGCTTTAGTTTTTAAAGCTACTTTTTCTACAAAAGTTAGCTGTTTTTCTTTTTATTCATTTTAAAGAATAAAGCTGCTAATTAATTAATTTATTAAAAATTAATCTGTTTTCTATATAAAGACGGCTTTCTAACCAAGCAGTAAACGAGTAACAAATTAATGAGTTTCATGGTTGGTGTAACCACTTCAACGACTTCCATCTTTGTTTTTAACCATTACAATAGGACTGGCCAAGACCTACTAGGACGAATAATGCCCTTGGTGGTCATGTCTTGAATGTGTTTATCAACGACTCCTCTCTGTGAAAACCGTACGCAATAAGAACGCTGTTTAATAGGCTGTGCATCTCCAGTGTCTGTGTCGTGCAGAACTGTAGCAACACGGCCAAGATCAAACTCGTGAGCGCCGAAAACATCAGAGACTAAATTTAGGTGAGCGGTCAATGTTTGCTTATGTTGCGGGGGATAGGTCTGACTGGGAGTGATCGAGTTCTTGCAAATTGTTAATAGTTGGAGTAACATTGTGAGGGTTTCGAGTTGTGGTTTGGGAGATTTTGTGACCTATAGACACGTGCCCAACATGTGCAAACTTGGGTATAGTGATGGGAGAGTAATGAGTGTTTAAAAGACTAACTGGAATTTCGTGGTTGGTAGGTCGAACCAGTGCGAATGCACGTAATGATGCGTACCGCAAGAGGCTTAGTTTGTTTGGTTCATACAGCAAGTCATTTGAGATAAGAGCATTGGTGCTGGCTAATGCGATTATTTCACTACATAGTGGTATTGTAGTATGTTCACAAAGAACTGACCATGAGACATCCGGGTTAGGGGATAGCGGAACGGATCGAACAGCAACCATCACATAACTGTTGACGGATAAACCGTCAACAGTTATGTGATGGTTGGTGAAGTCGAAATGAATAGGGCCTCTTTTGCTAAAGAAGTCAGTGTCGAGGATGCGTGGTTGGGAAATTTGGTCCGATACATGAAACGAATGAGAATACGAATTGCCTCCTATTTGAAGGCAAGCTGTGAGAAGACCGATAAAGCAAAGGCTTTGACCAGTTACAGAGAGAGCAGTAACAATCGGTGAGATAAAATTTCCGATTTTGGATGCTACGTCGCGTCGAAGAAGGGATAAGATTGCCCCGATATTAAGGAGTGCTTTGGTCAGTCAGTTGTTGGTCTTGACGTCTATTAATCTAATGTGAAGTTAGTACCGGCAGGGAAGATATAAATTATTTGAGCGATTCTAAGCCTAAGCAAGCTTAGACATAAACTCTGGCAAATGGTCAGTGTATCGCTTCACTTCACGTTCTTTTACTTTTACGTATTTTTTCACAGACGTTTTAACTTTACTAGTGCCTAAGGTACCTATGGGTAATTTTCTTTTATTACTTTTTCATAACGGTGTGAACTCGTCCGAGGCCGCCCGGGGCCAAAACAGGTGGTACTATATGAACTTAGCTAACTAACTTGCTAACTAACTAGCTAGCTAACTGGGATTATATAAATTATTTGAGTGATTCTAAGCATAAGCAAGTTTAGACATAAATTCTGGCAAATGGTCAGTGCTTCACTTTACTTCTGACTAAATTCCCAAGTCAGTTAGCTAATATTCGAGGTTCGCTATTGTTGGGGTAGATTCTGGTTGCAGTCAGAGTTGGGGGTTCTATGGGACTAGTCGCTCCTTTTGGCGTCGGACTCATTTTTGCCCTTCATCTAGTTGGCCGTCTGGGCGCTTGCTGTAAGTAGTGTAAAGTTTAATAGTGTTTTACTGATAACTTTGTTCTTTTGTTGATTAGTGTAATAAGGTTGGCATTGTCCTCGAGCGTGCTTGAAATTAATAAACCATTGCAATCGTTTTCGCTGAGTTCAAGTTGGTCAGGATCGCCCGTGCTCCAATACGCACAACACGGAAATTTCACCTGTAACCTAGAGTCCTATCCTAGCAGTCAAAAGGAAGGCAACAGCATTTTACTAACTCTCGTAGACTCAAACTTCACATGTGGCAACCGTGTCATGTGGTAGATGTTGGAGGAGTATGACGGTCTTGACCCAAAATTTCAAGATTTTTTGGAGGATCGACTTCAAGATATTCAAAGTTTTTTCGAATTTTTGCAAAATCTTGATTACCCGGACGAATATAACGATATAGTTTTACGTGTGGTGAGCAAGGGATCGGGGGGACCTTCGTGAGCTTGGTGAATATCGTAACCCTGGCCTTTGGGGTGTCTCCCCCATTAAGCAGCTCTGCATCACTGTCATGTGTCCTGGAGCTTCTAAAGTCATAGGTGGGGCTGTAACTATGTATAGTCTGTATATGTATTGTTTTGTCTTTGTTTCTGCCATTTACTAACATGATTCTTCTGTGCTTTATGAATACTGTCTTAATTTTGTTTTTTGTGTTTTAGTTAATCCCTTTGTCTATGCCGGTGCCGACCCCCCCATCCATGTGCCGAGTGTGTTGATTGTCCACCTGATTTTGGTGTGTTGGACTACCGGCTTTAACGTGTGTTGGACTACCGGCTTTAACGTTTGCGACTGGATCTAGCGCGGCTAGTTGTCGACATCACGGTCGGTGGTTGTGGGTGCCGAGTTTCTAAGGGTTTGGACCGTACCAGTCTCTTGAATTGTTGCCTTACCCTGGCCTTGATGATGTCAGGCTTGGTGGCGTGTGCCGTTTTGAGTTCTGGCCTGCTTGGCCATTTGCTTGGACTTTCGGGGGCACGCTGTGCCATTTGTGCAACTTTTACCTTGATTTGCGCCCTGGCCAGGGTTCGCTGTTGGGTTTGTTGTGGCCCTTTGGGGGCGTGGTCGCTTTCAACCCCTGGCGTTGGTCACTTGGCTCCTGGGTGTTGGTTTGGCCCCACCGTCAACCACCTTTGGGCTGTCGGGCCCAGTCTCCACAGCTTGCTTGGCCACTTTTCTGTGCTGGGTGTCGGTCCTATTGAACTTTTGTTCCGGTTTGGTTTGGGTTTAGACTTTGATGAAAACATCAGGAGGCCTTACGAGGAATGGAACGTGCTTGCCTTGGTAGACCCTGGCAGTAACGTTTTTCAGTGAAAGACATTGACTGTGCAATAGCAACGGTTGCGGTCCTGGTGAGAAAACCGCCAGTGTCCCTTTCTCCTGCACACCCGTAACACTCTCCCCCACCCTATTTTGAATGACTATCTGTGCTTTGTACTGGTGATTGAATTCTTCATTCCAGTTTGGCTGCTAATTCGTACAATTTTTGCTTAATTTCATTGTTTATTGTCTTCATTGATTGCGTAATAATTTCTCTTGGAAGGTATAGCTGCGATAATGGTTCCTTATCCTTTTGCTGTTGTTCCCTGTCAGTGCGCACCTTGTTCCCCTTGGTGCTTGGGTGGTCTCCGGCAGGAACACGAAATATTTTGACCGTAGATGTTGTCATAAGTCATGTAGTTTTGCTTTGCTTTGTGTCAAAAATGTCCCGATTAAGTTACGAGTAGTTTTACCGTCGGCCGATTAGCAGAAAGTTGTGTGCTCAACCGTGGTATGTGTATGTTCACCGTTGTAGTTTTCTTTTACTTTGACGTGATTTTTCATAAACGTTTTAACTTTACTAGTGCCTAAGGTACCTATGGGTAATTTTCTTTTATCACTTTTTTCTAACTGTGTGAACAGGTGGTACTATATGAACTTAGCATTATCTGGGAAGATTTAAATTATTTGAGCGATTCTAAGCCTAAGCAAGTTTAGACATAAATTCTGGCAAATGGCCAGTGTTTCTCTTCTTTTCTGACTAAATTCTCAAGCCAGTTAGCTGATATTTGAGGTTCGGGTAGATTCTGGTTGCAGTTAGAGTTGGGGGTTCTATGCGACTAATTGCTCTTTATGGCGTCGGGTTCGTTTTTGCCTTTCTTCTAGTTGGCCGTTTGTGCGCTTGGTATAAGTAGTGTAAAGTTTAATAGTGTTTTACTGATAACTTTGTGCTTTTGTTGATTAGTGTGATAAGGTTGGCATTGTCGTCGAGCGTGCTTGAAATTAATAAACCATTGTAATCGTTATCACTGAGTTCAAGTTGGTCAGGATCCTCGTGCTCCAATATCGCACAACACGGTAATTTCACCTGTAATCTAGAGTCCTATCCTAGCAGTCAAAAGGAAGGCAACAGCATTTTACTAGCTCTCGTAGACTCAAACTTCACATGTGGCAACCGTGTCATGTGGTAGATGTTGGAGGAGTATGACGGTCTCGACCCAAAATTTCAAGATTTTTTGGAGGATCGACTTCAAGATATTCAAAGTGTTTTCGAATTTTTGCAAAATCTTGATTACAAGGACGAATATAACGATTTAGTTTTACGTGTGGTGAGCAAGGGATCGGGGGGACCTTCGTGAGCTTGGTGAATATCGTAACCCTGGCCTTTGGGGTGTCTCCCCCGTTAAGCAGCTCGCATCACTGTCATGGGTTCTGGAGCTTCTAAAGTCATAAGTGGGGCTGTAACTATGTATAGTCTGTATATGTATTGTTTTGTCTTTGTTTCTGCCATTTGCTGACATGATTCTTCTGTGCTTTATGAATACTGTCTTAATTTTGTATTTTTGAGTTCTAGTTAATCCCGTTTGTCTATGCCGGTGCCGACCCCCCATCCATGAGCCGAATGTGTCCCCAGGCTTGATTGTCCACCTGAGTTTGGTGTGTTGGACTAATGGCTTTAGCTTTTGCGACTGGATCTCAATTCTCAAGTCAGTTAGCTGATATTTGAGGTTCGGGTAGATTCTGGTTGCAGTTAGAGTTGGGGGTTCTATGGGACTAGTCGCTCCTTTTGGCGTCGGACTCATTTTTGCCCTTCATCTAGTTGGCCGTCTGGGCGCTTGCTGTAAGTAGTGTAAAGTTTAATAGTGTTTTACTGATAACTTTGTTCTTTTGTTGATTAGTGTAATAAGGTTGGCATTGTCGTCTAGCGTGCTTGAAATTAATAAGCCATTGTAATCGTTTTCACTGAGTTCAATTTGGTCAGGATCGTCCGTGCTCCAATATCGCATACCACGGTAATTTCACCTGTAATCTAGAGTCCTATCCTAGCAGTCAAAAGGAAGTCAACAGCATTTTACTAACTCCGTAGACTCAAACTTCACACTTAATGGAGGAGTCGGAGTAACAGAGGAAACGGGGTGATGTTGAAAAGTGGGATGAAAAGGATTGAAATAGTCCCAGCTTTCTGTGTCCTGAGGGGGTGGTTCCTAATTTAGTTCAAGCAAGAGTACATAATATAAGAGTGTGCCACTAGGCACACTCTCTGTTATCAAATCAAAAACTATGCTCTGCTCGCTAACGGACCACCAGTGCCCCGCGCAAAGTATACCCTTCACTTCAAGGATTTTTGTGCTCAATGTTTATGTTCTAAAGCTCGAAGCAGTCTCAAAATTCGCGCACGTACTGCTTGTGTTTTCGAGCTTAAGGGGGGGTCGCTTTGGGGCAAAATCGATAGCCATGGATTTCGCTCCTTTTTACACACAAAATAGGTACATATGCTCTCAAAAACAAGACAAAACATTAGAGTTCGAAACCAAACAGTGACAGAGAAATTCAGCTATAAAGTTGGAAAGCTTAAAAATCACTGTGATTTGCCCTCCAAGGTCATGTTGCGACAGAACGGTAGCACAATTTGGGTCAACTAGTATGGCAAATTAATTCGGTGGGTTGGCTAATATTTAAAAGCTAAAGCGACTCCGGAATATCCATCCATTCGTTCACAGTACATTCTTCAATTGTGAACTGAGCCTTTTTCAGCTAACTGTGCCCTCAAACTTTAACTTGCTCTAACTTTCAGATAACTACATTTCGGACACGTCGTTCTATTAGAAAAGTTGTTCAGCTCATCAGTAGCTATGGAATGATACCCAATTTGTCTATATTGTGGAAATTTCAAAAATTGACTTTTGTGACCTATAACAGATCAAAGGAGCCGATACGGCAGAAAAGTTCTACCTTGAAGCATTTGCCTTTACCGTAATGTCAGGCAGACATTGAGAGTTTTATGTGCAAATTTTGATGACTTTCGAATGGGTAATGAGTGAGAAATTATTAAAAAAACGTGAAAATTGTGCAAAATGATGATTTTTGGCAAAAATTAGCCCATTTTGTGGCAAGTTATTTGAGAGCACTACAAATGGTAGAAATTTGAAACTACTGTCATAAAAATTCTGTCTATGTGTAGAGTGTAACTATCTATAAGTGATTTCTGTAGCTTTTGCCAATCGTCCAGGAGAGGCGAAAATGTTTCGCTGGTCCTGTTTTTCGTGATACAAAAAGCACCAATTTTACAAAATTTTTACTTTGAAAAATCGCCAAAAATCCGACACTCAACAGAATTGTTCCAGAAGGGTTATTTGCACTCTCTGATATGTCCTTAACATGTACAACAAGGTTGTAGCGCTGTATCTTGCATACAGCGAAAAAATTTTCTGCCCCAAACTTTTTAACCCAACTTTTCATTTTCCTATGTTTAACACATGTCGAGGTCACCTTTGAAGGGCTCCACAGCACGATAGAAGCAGTATTAAGCAAAACGCTCTTGTCTTGTTTTGAGGATCCATTGGGACTACAAAATATGTAAAAATGAGCAAAATCGGAGATGATCGAAAAATCGGCCAAAAAGCGACCCCCCTCCTTAAGCACCTAAACATAGAGCGAGTGAGCGTACCCCCGTTTCGACTAGGTACTGATTTGCGGGGGGGGCCTATGGTCTTATTTGTGGGGGGGGCCGTTGGCGTGCAGAGCATAGTTTTTGCTCTGATAACACAGAGCTTGCCTAGTGGCATACTCTTATCATTATGTACTCTTGATTCAACTAAAGAACGTCTTGTCCTACGATAAATGAGTTGTGAAGGCGTTGGTGGTTGGGGAGGGTGTTTGGGGATAGTAAGAAAACCTGAAATAATAGCTCGGTTGGAATAAATAAAATGTAATGGGAAAATAACAACAGCGATAGAACCTAAAATGACAGCGGTGTTGACTATAGTTTGGACGGGTCCCCGCAAAAGAGAGTTTGCCACTGAAGAAAGAGCAGTAGCAATCGGTGGGATAAAATTTCCAATATTGGAAGCTACGTCGCGTCGAAGAAGGGATAAGGTTGCGCCGGTGTCAAGGAGTGCTTTGGTTGGCCAATTGTTAATCTTGACGTCAATTAAACTAAATAGAAGAGTTGGAGTAACAGAGGAAACGGAGTGATGTTCGAAAGTGGGGGGCCAAGGATTGAAAGAGTCCCAGCTTGGTGTGTCCTGAGGGGGTGACTCGTAATTTATAAGCTCAGGTAAAGAACGTGTGACCCTTTGGGGAGTAAGTTGTGCAGCCGATGGTGGTCGAGGAGGGTGTTTCCGGATAGTAAGAAAACCTGAAATAATAGCTCGGTTGGAATAAATAAAATGTAATGGGAAAATAACAACAGCGATAGAACCTAAAATGACAGCGGTGTTGACTATAGTTTGGACGGGTCCCCGCAAAAGAGAGTTTGCCACTGCACTTTAAATGCATAAATATATAATATAATATACCAGCTCCGGCTCTCCGAAAGGTTTCGTCAACTCCAGTGCCTAGCCCACTTAAAACTCATTTAAAGCTTTTCCTGTTCTTTGCTGGTTGACAACTTTTTCCATTTCTGATTTAGTCAGTTGTCTTTTAGTTGGCTAGTAAAACGCCTACTGGGAGTTTGGTTCCGTTACACAATGTATATCTCTATGAAAGTGTCAGTTTTTGTAAACTGCCCAGGTATCCAACATTTGTTAAGCTATTAAGGAACAAGTCTTAAACTTGCTGAGGGCCAGTTGTACATACCTTTGACACGCTGCAGACATAAAGCTGCAACCCAGCAAAAATGTTTCTATTGCCTCTTCATTGAAAGGATAATACAACTGTTTGTCGTCGGAATTAAAAAGTACATTTCCAAAAATGGCGTCAGCAGTCTGCCACACTGATTTGAAATAATCTACGTGGTCTTCCATATCGTATCTGTGAACAGATTTGCCGCGGTTCCTTTTTACAAACTGTAGCCATCGCTTCTGCAAGAATGAGACAGATCCGGATCTGCTTCAAATTTGTATAATGTTAATGTTTCAAATGCAATGCGTGAAATTCATTGTAATTAAGTTATTAAGTTTGAAATGTCTTGTCGTAGTTTTCGTAAAACAACGTTTGCTGTTCGTGAAAGAAGTGACAGATAAAAGTTAAACATTGGTACAGCACACTATCAATCCACCGCAAAATACACGTATCTTTCAGGAAGCCCCCAGGCCCAGATTCGACGGAACTTGACCAAATGAACCAAAATTTGCTATGTGTATGTTTTCGACCAAGCTGTTTTCCATTGTCACAACATTTTTTGATTTCGAGATATTCGATTTTTTTGATTCTTAAGGAGGGATCAAGGGATACCGAAATTTTTTGTCGAGGTTTTTGAGGTAAACATTTGCGGAATCTGGGCTCTGGGGTTTCCTGAAGAGATCCAAATAAGCGTTGCTACATCACAAGTCTGTCCTCCGCTTCCACACAGTTACCGATAATGTAACCGTAGGAGGTGAGTAGCTGAATTAGTCAAGTTTGAATGAATGAGTCTGAAATCTGTATACATCGAGATTTAGGTGGCTTTGCTGTTTAATCACATGAAAACTTAAGTTTAGTCTTCTGGAATGCTCGTTGTTTCGAAAATGACAAACGCGTTTGCGCTAAATTTTATCCTATCGTTTACAGTTGCTCCTCCAAAAGGGTCTTCGGCATGTGACTAAAAATGCTAACCTGCGATGTTTTGCCTCAGAAAATATCTATAAAAGGAATTCAGTTTTTATACGTTTACACATGAATTTCAGAGTTTCTGCGTTAATGCCACGGTCTGTTTACATTCACAATCAAACTTTTTACCATTAAGAATACCGTTAAATTAAAGTTTGATTAAAAATATTCTGAAGCATTTTGGCCTCTCCTAGACGATTAGCTGTCCTATGAATCAATTAATAGACAGTCGCTCTTAAGACAAAAATATTTTGGAGATAGAGACGGTTGGTACCGTAATCTGACTTAAGGGGGGCAGGTCGCTTTGATCTAAAATTGATGGTCACGGATTTTGCTCATTTTCACACACATTATAGGTAAATATGTTCTAAAAAACAAGACAAAATCTTGGATTACGATATCAAGCTTCACCGGAGTTATTCTGGTTCACAGCCACCAAACTTGAAAATTTAATTGATGAGCATTTCAAGGTCACGTTGAGTCCATACATTAACATAGGGTCGGGTCCTGGGGGGGGGCTTGTCCCCAAAAAATTTTGAGGGGGCTTGTACCTTGAACGAAAATTTTCAGGGGGGGCTTGTACCTCAAAAAAAATAGTAAAATTCTTCGAAAAATTAACGCTAATTTTATTAAAATTAGCAATTTTTGTCAAAATTGGCAAAACGTCTTCAATTTTTGAAAAAATTTCCAAATTTTGGCCGATTTTTCCGAAAAATTAAACATTTTAACTGGAAAATTCCGGCGAAGCCGGAAATTTTTTGAAATTTCACTGTAAAAACTAATTTTTTCAGGCTGTTTTTGGTTACCCCTTGGCCATTTTTTCGTTACCCCTTGTCCCCGACAGGGATAGGGCTTGTACCTTTTCCGGGTTGGGGGGGGGGCTTGGACCCCCCCAGACCCCCCCCGCGTTAACCTATGGTTGAGTCCGAACGAGAGTGAACAACAAGTCAAATAAAAGCACTTATAAGGAGAATATTTCTCAGCAAAAGTGGGTGGAGGTTAACCAGCCAATCGCTCATAATACTTACTTTAACTATGATCAGACCTCAATTTGGCGCATTGTGCAGTAAGACATAACTCGCGCTAATTTGCACAGACAGCGTTTCAGGCCCGTAGTTCTATTAGAAAAGATGTACCTCATTGCAGCAGTTATTGATTGATATCCAATTTGACTATATTTGGAAAAATTCAAAAATTGACTTTTTCACCCGTAGAAGATCAAAGACATCAACACCTCAACATTCAAAGTATTTTAAGTACTTCCGCAGGGAACAAATTTCCCAAATTTGGTGGCTTTTGAATTGTTTGTTAGTAAATAGTTATCGAAAGAATGTGTAAATTGCCAAAAATAGTGTTTTATAGATAAAATTGCTATTTTTGTGTCCAATTTTCTGAATTCGTTATAAGAAACCCACAGACGAAATTGGAACCAAAAGAATGCTTAACATGAGTAGACTGCCGCTACCTATACGCCGTTTGTGTAATTTTGTGAATCATTCAGACAATAAGAATGATGCTGTTGTAAATTAGAATGACTTAAGAAAACCCCCAAGAAAAACTGACTACTTCGGACAATAGTTGGCAAAGTTGGGATGACATGAAAAAGAATTGACAAACTGGGGATTCCTCATAAAAGCGTTGAGTAAGTGGGGATGAGCTGAAAAAGAGTTTACAAGCTGGGGACAACCTTAATTATAGGTATTAAAGTTGACAAACTGAGGAGTTGACAAACTGGGGACAAACCATTTCAACAGCAGATGTCAATAAATACTTTTAAAGCGCAAAGGATCATATAAAGGAAGTCCCCCTAAGCAAAATTGTTCAACTTCTACAGTATACTGCTGACGACTGCCACAACCTTAGATCTTAATCCGCACATCGTTGGAAATCTGAGAGCGTGCTCTTTGCAATGCTGTAAACCATTTTGTTGTAGCTTACACCTACAAAGTGTTATTTGTCAAACTTTAGCGAAAATCTAACAAAACAAAAATTTTTGGCAAATTTTTCAAAATAACATTTTATAGCGACTGGCTACAGCAAAATGAATTACAGCAATGGAAAGAGTACGTCCTCAGCTTTCCAACAGTGTGCGACGTAAGCTCTAAGGTTGTGTCAGTCGTTAGCACTAAGCTTTTGAAGTTGACCAATTTTGCTTAGGGGGGACTTCCTTTATATGATCCAGCACTAAATGGTGCAGTTTGGTGCATGTACATTATTGATACAGACTTGTTGCAAGAGAATTGATGAAGAAGGTATATTGAAATATATTTAGGGGAGGAATATCACACTAAACTATGGTAGCATTCATTTACCGAGATTATCAATTCAAACCAAGTCACAAGACAAAATTTTGCACTTGCCACATTTGCGAGATATAATGTCATATCTTTCATGCTTAGCGCTGTTAACAGGGAAAATGTATTCACAATCATCGAGTCTACACTGCTGGAAGTTTTCACTATTCTGAGATACTCATTGATATCTGATCCAGTTTTCTCAAAGTTCCAAATTACTTCATTAGCTAAATAAAATAAACTAATTCAGATAAGCAAAGTTATTTAAATTAAATAAAATCACGCAACCCGCCGGCTATAATAAGTATTATTTATACAGATTATTGGGTAGAACTAGAAATCAAAAAATTGTGCACAACCAAAGAAACACTCAAACGTATTGTGTTAATGGAAATTGGGACCAATATTTAAGCCCATATATGCTAACTCAGAACATCAAAACCATGACTCAAGCCACAGCTTTTGCTAGGTCTCCTAAAGTTGCTTCGGGGATAACTTTTGCATACCCACCATACTAAATGATAGTAAACAAATGAATGCGCGTAAGACACAGTTAAAGATAGGCTGGGTATCTTTAACATAAGGATTTTCTAAAGTAAGCAAAAGGGCTGATTTTCCCGTGTAAAAGGGTAAAGTTGCATTAGGGCGCCCGTGAACTTAGGTCATTTTAATATTGGTGCGTTAGGGCGCCTGAATGTTTTCACGGCAAGTATGAAAGTGTTAACGTAATGCACCGTTTAAAGTATAAATAGAGGGGGCCCCAATTAATGACATTTCGCATAAAATGAGACTTTTACTGCTGAAATTTGAAAGCACAAATTAATTTTAATTAATTAAGACATTAAGTTTCTATTTAATGGCGTGTCAAAACAAAATCCCTTTAAAAATAAGATAAGTTTGTGAAAACATGAAAACTCATGAAGTCTTAGATTTTGAATTTGACTTGATTCTTTTTTATCCCGCCTAGAGGCGGGATACTTGCGATCGTTTTAGCTGGATTTTGAACTGAATCAGTACAGTTATCAAAATAATGCCCTATGCTCATTATGGGCTTCTGTACCTGGCTGGTTTTGTATAGGGGGTGCGGGGGTAAAGGTTTGTTTTTCAAGCAATCTGTTTTAAAGTATTAATTCGGAAGTAGTTTCCCAAAAATAGCCTTTACCGATCTGAGGCAAGACTTTAGTTGAATTTTGCCCCCTCCTTTTGTTTAATTTAGTTCAATTGCTGCCAGCAAATTCTCTTGATCGCCCCCTTCGGTTGAATGCATTTCAGTCTTTGATGGATTTTTAATATGCAAATTAGGTGCTTCCTTTACTTTCCATTTAACGTCCAGCGTTGTTCAATTCATGTTGACTAAATTGAACCGGTGAAGCGCTACGGTTTTATGGGTATGTCAGCTTTAACTCCACCGCGAGTGTAGAAGGTTTCCGGAAAGTTGTGATTTGTCTCGAAATATTTCTCAACTTTCGAGACTTTTTGTCTCGAAAGATTTTCAACTTTCGAGACTTCTTGAAAATATTTTGAGACATTTGATGAATTTGTCTAGAACATTTTTGCACGCAAACATGCCAAATAAATACATGTTTCGAGACGTTTTTCAAATATTTCTAGAAAGTTTTGAAATATTTCGAGACAATTTCGATTTTCATTTTTGCAACTTTCGAGACATTTGGTGACAACTTTCGAGTCATTTTTTCCCAACTTTCCGGAAACCTTCTACACTCGCGGTGGAGTTAAAGCTGACATACCCATTAGGAAAGTGCAGTTGAATTTCTGCATATATAATGATTTCGGATAATGTCACCAGAGCATACGGAAAATTTGTACACGAGGTTGACTCGACTACTCTACATATTAAATCAATGCGCTTATCGGTTAACAAGTGAATAAGCTGTTCTATTCAAATTGTGCTGGAGGATCAAGATTTTGGGCGACGCCATTTCCAATAAATTTCTGAACGTCTAAGTCAAGTGCTGTAATTATGTGATAGCAACGCAAATTTGTAAAATGGAGCAGAAATACCTGACCTGAAGTACTACTCGTTATTGCATTTCTATTTGCGTGGAAAGAAAGTTCTTTGGGTTACTCCATCAATTCAGTATGATACCGCTGCAATATTATATTTAAAGTATCACTCTTTCTGTCTATAAGCTCTGGTAAAGTAGCATTTTCGACGGCGGGATCCTACCCCTTTTAGGGGTCTGCTTGTTTAACTTGGCACACAATAAAGAAGATAATTTTGCAGAAATTCAGAAACTACATTGATTAGTGATTTAAAATTTTAGTTTAGTTTAGTTTTAAACTTTTCACATTACGTAAATGAATATTTTCTTTAAAGATTTCACTGATTGAAACCCTTTATTTGTACTTTAAACTGTATATTATATGCTACGAATGAAACAGACTCGGTTGTTTTCTATTGGAACAGTCGCCTCAAAACGTGTACACTGAGAGCCCTAACGCACACACTTGGCGCCCTAAAGCACCATGTTCAAAAATTGAAAAAAGCGCCCTAACGCACCATTGGGGCGCCCTAACGCAATCCTTCTGTCAACTGATTTAATTTAAGTCAAACCTGTTAACTAATGCTGGTAGGTAGTTAATATGAAGTTTCGCAAGCCTAATTCTAAATTTTTAAAGCAATAAAGGGTACAATGTGGTGAATCTATACAGTTTTGGCAACACAAGCTCAGAATTATTGTACAATATTTGCTTATTTTCCATTACTTTTTACGACGTTAACTGCTAGATACGTCTTAAATAGATTCAGGAATACATAGATGAAATTGTCTTTGCAGGCCACAGCCCATGTTGCTTTGCTTATGCTTATGTGCATACGCATTTCTCATGAAAAACGAATCCGCTGAAATTGAATCGTAATAAATTCACCGCAGTTTCGAATGACATAGCGGTATATGTGAAGATAATGGAAACACTCTTGAGTACTGCAAGTTCGCTGCGCAGCAGGCCTACAATTTCCTAAAGTGCAACAGTCAACAATTAACCTTCTGCAAACAATCTGGCTTGTTTCTGTAAAACATTGAAATATGAATGCACGTGCATACATGTATGCACATAGTTTCTAAAACTAAATTGCTTTAGCCAAGATGTTTCCACAAATATTAGTTCTGTGTCTCTTGCTAACACATTATATATGTCTCAGTAAAGTAGGACATTCAGGGATGTACTACATACATAGAAAATTTCAGTGATGTACTACATCACTAGTAGAGCTGTACATTGGAGGATAAAAACCTCAAATGTACAACTTTACTGATAAAATTCAGTAATGTAGTACATCACTGAGTGATTGCGAAAGATTGGCTGGCGAAAAATAATAGTATTCATAATCATTCATTATAATTTCAAAATTTGCGAATTTCAATTAACATTGCAGTATTGCAGTAAATCTGTTACTCGGTGTAGTACAGTATTTCGATCCTTCCATTGTTTAAATTTCTCAAATTAGATCTTGACAACAGCTTTATTAGTCTGTAAATTTTCTCCCTTTATGGTATAAAAACAAAAAGCAAAGAAAAATGAACTGACTTACTGACAATCACTCAGTGATGTACTACATTACTGAAATTCAGCAAAGTTGTACTTTTGAGGTTTTTAACCTCTAATATACAACTCTACTATTGATGTAGTATATCACTGAAATTTTCTAGTGAATGTAGTACATCTCTAAATGTACTATTTTACAGCGACATATATATGCTCCATGTTCTTCTTCAACATCCAATTAGTTGAACAGCAAGATCATACTTTAAGTAAAATACACGCAAGACTGGATCTCTGCATTTTTAAACATTGTGGCAGGATATTGCTTCAAGGTCTAATAAATTAGAAGCTTAAAGCTAACTTAGGTGGTGATTCCTTTTGGAAACATCAACTTTAGAACATTGTAGCTTGGTATTCATTACTTGGCGTTGAAAAGCCATTTTTATATTAATATGTTGCTTAACAATTTCTCTTTTTGACGACTGCATTGAAACTAATCTTGGTTTCCCAAAATTTTTTTACTGTATTTCAGAATGAGCGTATGTTTCCAGTTTTTTTTGCTTTTTTTGCATGTAACTTCGTTCGCGAGACATTCGTTACATCATTCATTTTTTATAAAGTAGTCGTCGGGGCAGCTAAACTAGGGATCCGGGCTATTTTGTGTAGAAAACAAGTGGTAAATGCCAACCCAATAGCTTGCATATTGTGCGCTCCACAATAACTGGAAAAATTGGTCGTATTTTTGCAAAAACATTTTTATGATGGCAGCCTACGGGACTGAAATCCGAAGATAACCATACCGGTAGTTTCATTAGTGAGAACTTCAAATCGACACCTTCAGTTTACTTTTACTGATTCCATAGCTCAAAAAGCAGTGGATAATTTGGTGTATGCAAAATGACAACATATTCACGACAAAATTAATAATTGGATATATAACTCATGATTGAAAGATCTGAAAAGTTGCTCCAAAACGCAAAGGTCATTTGAATGAATATAATCATAGCATACAGCTGTCAGAAATTGCAAAAGCTGGACTGAACAGAAATGTAGACATTTTGAAATGTGAATGCGCAGAAGGGTTTTGGACATTAAAAGAACTTACGATAGAATATTTCATCAGATTTGAACTGTGCTAGCAATAGTACCATTTGAGGTGCTGGCTTTTTTCACTCTCACTCTCCCGGTCACAGACACAGTCCCTTTACGAAATTCGCTAAAACTTACAGATCAACTTGGGTTCGTGCTCGTTAGCAATCCGGGACCAGACACTTATTTTTAGGTGAAAAGACGATTTTTGGTTTATGGTCTTATTCTCTCAGTACGCGGTAGGGACTCCGGCTTGATTGTTGTTGCTGGAAACAGGGGGCACAAAATCAATATTTTTGCTTTTACCACCGTTTAACTATGGGTAAAGGTTAAGTCGATATAAGCCATAAACGATTTCGCGGTCTAAAATTTACCATTTTGGAGGAAATTAATTTGAAGTTACTGTTAAAGTTCGCCCTATAGGTGCTTGCATTTGAAGTTTTAAGACGCCATAAATGACATAAATTTAATTTCAGTGCATGGTGAACCATTTCTCATCTAGAAGCCCTATCTTTAACACAGGGCTAGCTTAGGTCATTTTTTGCACTCAGATTACGCAAATTATTTTAGGATCCTATTGACGCAGCACAACTGACAACCTTAATTCAGTCTTCGACTGTCAGCAATCTAAACCGTGGCAGATTTTGAGCACCAGTGCAACTGATGGCCATATAGCGGGCCTTGTGAGCAAACTCCCAATAGCATAAACTAGCATAACCCATATCAGCGTTATCACTCCTCACAGGCCTTGTATAGTATAACCGCATACAGCAACTTCAGTTGTTTTACATAAAACCAAATTTTAAAGTCTGATTTCCAAAGATGTAACAAAATTCTCCGAATCCATGTCATTGAAGATTTTAGGAAAACTAACAAGATTTGCGATAACATTTAATTAGAGGATACAGTATACGAAAACTCACAAGACGAACGGCAAATATTATCTGCGAAGTCTTGGATTTGGCAAACAGCTGCAGCAGCGGATCCGCAAACTCGCGTTGTCCGAAGCATTGGATTTACAAAGTACAGATTGGTTGCAACGCAATAAGTTGTACTATTTTTATGCTTCAATTCTATGTCTGCAGAAGGATAGATAGTTTGTAAGCCATTGTATCTACAATCAAACAAGCAATGATTACAATAAACTATACTGCAACAGGTTGAACTTTGTGACTTTCTTAGTTTTGCTGCTACAAAAGCAGCTTTATTCGACCTTTTCTAAGAATTAGGAAGAATAAAAGGTACGAAAACTGTTGGAATACATTTTACGATCATCTGCTGCCTAAGTCACTTTTTAGGAAGGAGCGAGGTGTTTCGACAACTACCGATTTTTTTATTTTACATACTTTGTTCTCCCCGTGTTTTCACAAAGCAAGACAGGAAAGTTTGCTTCTTGATTTGGCTGCTTCAAAAGCAGCTTTATTCAAATTTTTCTGAGAATTAGGAAGAATAAAAGGTAACTACCCGAAACTGTTAAAATACATTTTACAATGATCAGCTGTCCAAGTACCTTTTTAGGGGGGGGAGGTTTTTTCGACCACTACCAATTTTTTTTATTTTTACATACTTTGTTCTCCCCGTGTTTTCACAAAGCAAGACAGGAAAATGTGTTTTTTGCAAAACTTTTCCGATAGAGCTTCTAATAGAGCACCTAAGGTGACACCGACATGTGTCAAACGTAGGAAAATGAAAAAGTTGGGAAAACTTTTCTGCTACCAAAAGTTTGAAAGCTGCAAATAGGCTATAACTTGGCATAAATCTAATCTGGACTAGCTAATGTGCTAATATTTCTGTAACATTATTTCCTGTAGGAATGCTGATTTTCTACGAATTTCCAGAGTTTGTTTTTCCGAATTTATTTAGAACGTCTACAGAAACTATTTAAGTAACAGAAATTCTTCTTTTCTGAGGTTGTACCATGGTAACTTCTCAAACGTCTGCGGCCAAGTATCTATAAAACAAGGTAGTAGGCGGGTTAGGAAAGGAGGTTACAGCAAATGTCTCAGGTTCCCTTGTAAAATGTGTAAAAGTAAAATGTGCGCTGGAGTTGCAGGAGTAACTTGCAATACCAGTTCAAGGAGTTCTTGGTTCATACGGGAACTGAATCTGTCTGAGAGTTATACTGTCTTAGAGGGTAGTCTGCAAAATTTAAATCAAAGGCTCTTATGGCTTGGTTTTGTGTTCAAATCAAATTGAAATAAAATTGAAGTTGAAACATTTAATATGCACGGTGCATGCACCTCTCCCAGGAAACAGGTATTGAGAGTGGGACAACTATTACTAAGCAGCTACTATAAAGCTTAGGGAAACCTACTAATTCCTGGGATTCTGGGAAGACTAAATTTTGCAGCATTTCAGATGGTTTACAAGAAATGGAGCCTTCTTGCTAGCACTCTTGCAATTTGCCAACACTTCGAATATGCTCTGTTGTCTGTTCCCTATACACATACAGCTCTATCAATGGATAGCTGAGTTTATTTGTCGCATATGTCTGCATTGAAAACATTGAAATATATATCAATAACATTGCACGTGCCGGCTAGGTATAGTTCAGATTAGGTTGGACTGTGTCTCAAGTCTAAGGGCAGGACGCAGAGAGACAGATTCTAGAGGCTTGTGATGTCACAGTTGAACCTTAGTAAAGGGTACTGCGAGCACTTGTGGTTCATGAAGCACCGGGTGTTCCTGTAGTACAAGATTCGGGCTACGAGCATGGCAGGGTAAAGCACTAGCCTCTACTTCACTGACCCTTGCACGAAACATCTGCCTTACGGCAGAGGAATGTCTTGAACTATTATCCTCCTGAACATTTGTTTTAGTTTGAACCGCACGACTTGTGTAGTTGAAGAAATATTGCTAACCTCATTTCAGCTAAACAAGTATGTTTTCGAAAATTTGTAAAATGTTTGCAAAAGAAAATCTCAAAAGAATAATTAGAATGACTACAACCTTCAGTGTCCTGCTGCAGCCGCGTTGTCACAAATAAGCAACAGTTGCATGAAACAGACACCAGGGCTTTTCAAAGACTTGGATAAGAGCTTATAGTCTCTACATGATGTTTTCGAAGAAATTCGTTAATTTTCAACTCAACTAGATCTTACGCAATTCTACGACTTCGAAATATTAATTTAGTTTGGTTTGTTCACAAAAATTAGTTTAAGTAAATGAGAAAGAAGATGAAAGTCATGTACCACCAAAGGTCCGAAAAATTGGGACCTCCAGGTGGGACTCGAACCCACGACAATTTGCGCACTGGGCAAACGCTCTACCGACTGAGCTACGGAGGCGCAGTCTCATCAAGCTTTGTCGGAATTCGTGTACCAATGTACATGACTTTCACTACGTGAACCCACGTAAGCAGAAACAAAGTGGAGGAAGAGCAAGCTCATAGGCCATCGCACTTGTTCTACAGATATAAATGAGAAAGAAGATGAAAGTCATGCACCACCGAAGGTCCGAAAAATTGGGACCTCCGGTGGGACTCGAACCCACGACATTTTGCGCACTAGGCAAACGCTCTGCCGACTGAGTAAACCATAAACGAAAGATTATGCATTCCTAACACTTGCATAATGTTGTCTCATATAAGCAGGTAATGCAGTTCAAAGACATCAACCACAACAAACCGGTATAGTATTCACTTGCTTCAGTAGGCATGTTGGATTGTGTAAGGACAGCCAGTGAGACCCATTATACGTTCCGTCGAGGACTATATCACTGTGGTACCCATTAATTTCCACTATCTCGGGTCCATAAAATGAAGAGCGACTCCTATGAATGTATAAAATACTTCCAGGCAGTCGTCAGCTACTTCTATTGAAGCACTGAATGGTGCGTACAACTTTCTGTGCAGCATTTGTGTACATTTTATTCAGACTATTTCACTGGGTCATATAAAAGACTTAAAATTCATTGCGATATTAACAACATAAAGCCAGTTTCAATCACAGCAAGTGACTCACGCAAAGTTAATAATAAAGTCTTCTGCTTGTATCCAATCTACGAAAGCCGGTAATCGCGAATCAGCATGCATCTGTTCGCATAACTTGCTCGCATTAATGGGCAAGTCAAATATGCTGAAGCAGATATAAATATATTCTTGAAATTTCACATATCAAGTTTCACAGCAAACAAAACCGAACAATAGATACCGAGCCAGCTATGATGAGTAGGAGCCTTGAACCAGGACCTTGTTCTGTCGGAGGTCCCTCCAATTCTTATGATGTTCTATTTTGGTAATATCTAGGTCATTGACCACTCACTTTTGACTTTTCTAAGAAGTCTAATTGCTAAATTTAATTGCAGGATCTATCAGCAGATAAAAATAAAGAAGCTATTTTCCTTCATTGGCTAGATCAGAATGTGTTTAAAAAATTTAAGCTAACAATACAAAATGAATCTAAAACCAATCATTCTGTCATTTAAGCTGCTATGCAGGCTTGCTTTACGCTTAGAATAGCTTCCGATTACTGTCATGGAATTAAAAATGTTTCCAATAGATTTGCATTATTTTCGAACCTCAGAGTAGTGAGTGGAAAACTACCTCTGGTTATTTCATTACCGTTTTCTGCCGGGCAAAACGATTCGGCATCTGACACAATCTATAAAACTTTTGCAGTGATTTTCAAATCAAAGTGGAACTGTCAAAACCCAATATGGGCTTTATACTAAATCGATTAAAATTTTGCGAATTTTCCTGAAGATTGAATTTTCAGTTGAACCATTACTTAAATGCTTACACGTAAGGATTAACCTGAAATTGAGTTACGTGCTTTCGTTTTTAGACAGATAAATATGCTTACCTCATACTAGCGTCGGGCAACAGCCTATAACAAGCTCGATCTCCTCTTTCCCATCCGCTTGGGCATAGTCCTGCTGAAACTATACATTGTATTTTCTACTCTGATACCTTTCTACTCTGTTTTAATGCTTTGATAGTCCTTTCACATTATCTCAGTTTGAAAGCTAATACTTTGGCTAGCAGAGTTCGGAAGCATCGCTTGTTTTTAATTTATGAGTAATCATTCAATTTGCTGAATGTTTGCTGAACACTAGTTTGCATTTTTTGCACGGGATCTAATGACCATAGCATTTAGAATTTTATTTACGGGTCTCTTTCATGGGCTGAAGTTCAGTATCAAGTGTCAATTATCATTGTTCGCTCTGCTCTCCGCTGATAACCTGCGTTATAGAAAATGCCTAGAGTGACGAATGCACTGCTGACAAAGCGAGTACCACGAATATTCAAATTTTCTTCATGAATGTAGATTCGGGATTTTTTGAGTACGTTGGCTGGAAACTTTCTTCTGCATGGCTTTGGCTTTCTGTCCACGTCGTCTCTTTCCCTGTTCTCCTCTGGTCATTATTATTAGCGTCTTTTTATTCCTCTTGCAGTTTCAGATCTGAAGCGCGTACCTACTGGATTGGTAAATATGCAACTACAGTGGACAGAAGTCACTACCAATGACCTACCAAGATCCAATGGTGAAGACCTATAGAAACGGTAATAGAAGAGCTCCGAAGGAACTTATGCACAAACAGCGCCAGTGACCTTGTGAGCTGATAAGAACATCACTGTATATACTACCTCTGCTCAATGACAATGACGATGCCAACAAGGAAGCAAGCAATCGATAATTCTGTCTTATCGATGGTATTTAACTTTAGCACTTGAAGGCATAGGCTAGCGTAGGGGGAATGGGAGGGATGCAGACTTCCTCCTGACCGAAAAAAAGGAGAGACCCTTAAGCGAAACGGAACACAGGGCAGACCCTCTTGACCAAAAGGGAAACAAGGGTGGCCCTCTCAGCGATTTTTACCAAAAATTTAACATTTTTCAGCAAATTTTGGCAACTTTTCGAAAGCATTTCCTAAACATTACTGAAGATCGTCATTTTAACTATCAGTTTGACCAAAAATGCAACAAATTTGCAATTTTTGTTAATTAAGGGTAGACACCCCTAAAATTTGGAATTTTTAGGGGTAGAGCCCTCCTTAGAATCGAGGTAGACACCCCCAGATTTGGACCCCGTGTTAATGTAGGCTTTAAAGCAATACAACATTTCGTTTTTACTGCAACGATACATAGCATAATTTCTAGCAAATCATTGTAATATTAACATTATAATTACAATTTGAATTGAAAAATCATAAACAAATTGAATTATGACAGAATCTAAATTCCACGTTTTAAAATATTTACACCGGGCTGGCTTATTTTTCAGGGATAACTAAGTCAACTCTCATTTTAAATGCTAATATTAAGATGCCAGCTGGCAGCTAATTTTCGAGTATATTGTCCTTGAGCTGAATTTTTGTTCAACTTTACAACCTGCAAAACTTACATGGCTCTGAGCCACATGACTTCCAGCAGTAAGTGTAGGAATCATGTACTGGACAGTACGGAGCTGGCTTTCCATCTACATTGCTGCATGTAATGGTAGTTGGTGTATCGTTGTATTGTTTAAGACAGGCAGTAAATGGCTTCTGATAGTGTTCTTCACTGGCGATTGTAGTGTAATTAATTAGACGACAGTTCGCAGTTGGCTTCCAGCAGTTATTTTGTATGTCCAAGCATTGTGTAGCGTTTACTAAACCAATTAGTAGCCACCACCAATTATCAAGATTATGACATGACCTGTGGGCTGACGGCTGGCTCCCTCCTTAGAAATTGGGCCGCAGTGAACTCAGTGCACTACCTGATCGAAACGAGTGTACGCCCACTTGTTTGCGTGTCTTCGTGTTGTTGTTGTTTGCGCTATGTGCTAAAGAGGTCTGGCACCAGTCACTTCCAGTTCGCACTTAGCAAACTTAGAAGCGAATAAGCCGGGCACTGATCAGGGAGATTAGTTGTTTGAAAATATGTGGCTGAAGCTGAATCGAAATATGAAAATTCCTGTCAAAATATTGTTTTGTTTAGCAACAGTAAGGTTCATAACTTTAGGGGTGTAGGAAAACTTTTTGCTTAGTTTTAGCCAAGTTGTGCAACAAATTTTGATTCGAGTGCAACGAACGTTTTTCAGCGGGCCAACACCAGGTTTGCAATTTGACGGATAAAGAAATGTGGTTTTTCATCTATAATGGTAACTTTAGCCAGTCGGTCCAGACCTGAAAACCGGCCCCTGCTTATCTGTGATATATAACGAAATTACAAAGAACATCCCAACAGAAACATGCAATCACTGGGTGTAATTTCCAGCAGCAGCAGCATTTAGTTACTTCGTATAAAAACTCACAATTTGTTTCCACATTTGACGTGTCAAGTGTTTTGATAGTTTCACCCATTTCGGTAAAGAATTGGACCTATTGTAAAATACACAAATTCATATTTGGGCATCGGAGCCATTGGAGTGTACAGCATATACTGTCACTACCAGTTTTCTTCTGAACAAGTGACAAACACAGATTTCTTGGTTTTGATGCTATGGCCCTATTACAAGAACGATTATACTAACATTTTGGAGTGATATACATGTTTCAACTTTCACCTATTCAGGAGTATCACTTATGTGAGTGGCATCGTACCTCAAGTATTCTACCAGTTCTCCTACTTTATATGTTTGGAACAAGTTCACATTCAGTCCTGGATTTGTTGTAAACATCTGCTGTTCTGGTAAAATTGCTGTATTAACTACAAATAATTGAGTTAGGTAGCCGGCCAGCTGCCGGCCAACGGCGGGGCGGCGGCTGAGCGGCCGGACGGCCAACGGCCAGCCGCCGACCGAACAGCCAGACACTCGGCCGGGCCGGCCGCTGGCTTCCCGGCAGCTCTAAAACACTATTGCAGTGGACATAAATGGCTTCGTGACATATATCACTTTCAGCTATAGGAAAACACTAAAATTCGTTAGGATCTATCAGTAGAGCTTCATTCCAAAATTGTTTTAGAAATATAAATTGGACATATTGAAGCCATATCTCTCCTCTTTTCTCTTACCAGTCTTTCACCGAGATTTGTTCCAAGGAGAGATATTTTCCAATATGGATTGAGATGACATACTGTTACCGACGGAAAGAACTGATCATACTTAATCTGAAAATACAGATAAATTGCCACAGCCTAAAAACCTCCAACCCATTTCATAATTGTTGTAACAAACAGCCTAAGTTTTAATTAAAAAGCTTACGCACACTTACTGATTTCAAATGAGCTCTACCTCGAAGTATTAATTCCTGTTTCCCTATCTCTGTGATAGGAAGGCAAATTCATTTGTTAACGAAACCTTTGGTCTTGTGTGCCAAGAGTAGTTACATAAGTTATTCTTGAATGATGATATTCGAAAAATGCTGATATTTTGAATGCGTTAAGATGTTTTCAAATTACAATGAAAGCTAGACAAAATATGGATTACTATTTCCGCTGTGGATGTTCTATAAGTGCTAACACGAAATTCGTGGAGCTGAGTTTCCCCTTCATTGGTTTATAACTCTTTAACAATGGTGAAATTGTTTCTAAAATCGGGAAGTTGTTTCTAAAATCGGGAAGTTGTTTCTAAAATTCTAGTCAAAGTTATCTGCTTTCTATATTGCAGCCCCAGTTTCTGATAGTGTTATCCTTATGCTGTTATCCATACATGGGAATAGACTTAAGTGAACGGCTTCCAAAAAACACTTCCACCAGTTCCTCCTTCCTGATGTTAAGGACGACAGTGATATGAACTTTATTCATCAGATCAGACTTAATGTTGATGGAAAAGTTTAACAAAAAGAACAAATGCTATGCTTTCCTGTGTCCAAAGGTGGAAAATTAGTCCTATCTTTATTTCAATGCGAAATGGTGGAAAAATTCTTTGCAAATCATAAATGTAAATTAGATTTAGTTACAGGCTGGCTTTACACTATCTTTGAATGTTACAGAAATAAAACTAGTCAGTATCGGGCGCTGCAGGATTGGAGTAGGTAGTGTTGGATGTGCTATTTTCTATATCGGCAGCTGAGATTAATCTGTTCTTGTATTCTTGTGCGAAGTTTTGTAATTTCAAGTTGGTAACGTTTTTGCTACGCAATTATAATGTATGGAAATGCATAATGTGATGTTGTGTAATTTAATTATAGTTGTCGTGTTCTAAATTATCTATTTAGATCCTCATAGTGAGTAGGCACGAGAGGAGAGAAATTAGGCATACACTACCGACCGGGTACTGAACCTGCTTCGACAGACAAGATTCATTTATTCAGTAGTCCATAGGCAAACTCATTATTTACACTAGAGACTATTACTTGTATCTTTAGGGCATCGCTTTCAGCCTTAGCTTTCAGAGCAGGTGAAATCTTTAATACAAACACTAACCAATTTCAGAAAAGCTCAGCATATTGCTGCGATCAGTCATCCAGCATGGGCTGTGTGTTGTGTTATTCTAGAGACGAGAATACTATTTGGGACAGAATAGTTTGAGCAATTTTGGGTATTGAAATTCTGGTGCAAGTTTTTATAAATTTGACATGGCAACAACGAAACAATAAGAAAACGATTAAGCTGGTGAAATATGAAATAAATTTAAGTTAATGCTAAAACAAATTCTCGTTCCATCAAAGATTTCATTGATTGATAAAACTTATGCCAGCTGGTATCTTTCTAAAGTATGAAGTTGACCTATTATTGTATTAGGCAACTGACACATAAGATTGCGGAATAGATGCTATCCTGTGTCATCAGTTTTCAGTTGGAAGAAAATAATTTATTGGTCACGAACTCTGTCTGATACATAATTTTAATGGTAGCAGATCGGCTTTTCTAATCTTATCTTTCGAAAATTGGCATGCAAATCTACTATCAGAATTTTATGAACGAAATTTTTCTTCATTAACACCCCCACAACCCTAAGTAACAACACTCGTCCCTGAATGAATCACAAACTTCATTTTAATGCAGCACTGTGCTTAAAT
Organism: Trissonchulus latispiculum; assembly: GCA_030248195.1. Lineage (NCBI taxonomy): Eukaryota > Metazoa > Nematoda > Enoplea > Enoplida > Ironidae > Trissonchulus > Trissonchulus latispiculum. Next base: position 32,665 of record JASAND010011732.1, read on the forward strand.
TTCTTAGCATTTCAAAACTATGAAATAGACCAGGTTGCGGGAGCAAACCCTGGTTCACCTGTTATGCTACAAGATTAATCTATAAGTTCAATGAAGCACGTCTTTCCCATACTGATGATTTTATACCAAGTGCTTGTGGAAAGATGCACTGTGCTACAATTTTATAGCGTTAAAACTATTACATAGGCAAGGTTGCGGAGCAGAATCCCAATTCACATGTCCTATTTATAAAATCGGTTATATGTTTAATGAAGTAAGGCTCACCTCTACTGATAATTTTATGCCAACTAAGTGTGGCAAAATGTGAGGCTCTAATTGAGCTAAAGTATGTGCGAAAATAGCAAGGAAAAATCTGCTAAAATAAAACACTCCACAAAACCCTTCACATCGAACTCAATTCGTGTGCGAGTGCCTTTTATGAATACCAATATATGTCTCACTTTGAGCTTGACATCCACAGGAAATCTGTAGAAAGTACTTGTCCCTTGATACAAATACATCACCAGAACTGAACACGCAGATATGGTGACAACACACGCTCCGATGCGGCAAGCTTTGGACTTTGAACGCAGCAGTTGGTGGGGGTGAAGCTAAGACATAAAATGATTACCTGGATTGCTTGGTGCCTAAAACTTGCCACAGTTTGGAAATACGTCAAGCACAGGACGCTTTCAGTAACTATTAAGTGATACCACGCACCCTACCACAAAGGACACGTATGACGCTATCCCACCTTGGCAAACTCACTCTGTAAGTTTTAAATATATACGTCAACAATTCCGGAAACTGATCATTCATGAAATTGTCAGATTACGCACATCCCTCTGTCTCTGTCACAGTTTTATCTACCGCTATCCTTAACGAAAATGTTATCTTTCCATCTCTGTTCTTTTATAAAGTCTACTTACAGAAATGTTGTTCATGCAGATCCAATAACATAAACTGTGTAGTAAATGGCTGCAGCAGTTCACCACCAGATTAGTGACAAAAACACATTTTGTCTGAAACAGACGTACAGCAATTTCAACGAATTGCAGGAGGTATAATCATCAAGTGCCTAAGTATGATTAGGTATTGAGTATGTACTGCATTAAGTAAGTACTCATTAATATAAATATTCCTCTTGTAATCTTTCGGATATTTCAACCGCCGAAGCTAACTGCTAGCGATAGAATCAAGCGATATCTTCATTTGCAATAGCAGTAGACCCCCTCTGCGTTTGGTTATACCTATCAATCCTGTAATTCTGACAATTCCAACATTTAAGAAACTGATGAATCGAATACCTGCATCTAAATGCCGAAACTTGAGGGAATGCATTTTGGAAGAGGTTCTAAATTATCTTGGAAACAACTCAAGCTGCAAGCTTTGCATGGAAAGGGTTGGTGGTAAGGGTTGATTATGTGTTGTGAAGGGTGCAGACAAATTAGTCACTTCTCTTATGGCTGCTGATCCAGCACTTAGTTTTTTTACACCCCACATATGCCTGCACAATTTAGAATATGGAGAACTTGGACGTTCTATACAGTTTATCTAATTATTAGTTAAATTCCTGAGTTGTGTTTTTGCCGTTCGCAGGTCATCATCAGATCGTGGGCGTATGCCGGATTACTTTACCCTTCCAAGAAGCCAGTTGGTCTGTGGATTTGTTTTGACTGACATGGAATTAACTCTACAAAGTAGAGGACGGCTGCCGAAGTTGGGAATATGGGTATGGTATGCTATGGTCATAGGTTAATGCGGGGGTCTGAGGGGTCGGAGCCCCCCAATCCCAGGCAAGGTACAAAGCCCTATCGCCGTCGGGGACAAGAGGTAATGAAGAACTTGCTAAGGGGTAACCGAAAATAGCCGGAAAAAATAGTCTTTACAGTAAACTTTCAAAAAACTTCCGGCTTCGCCGGAATTTAACTGAAAAATTAAATTTTTCGGGAAAAATCGGACAAAATTTTGATATTTTTACCAAAAATTGAAGATTTTTTGCAAACTTTAGTAAAATTAGCGTTAATTTTTCGAAAAATTTTGCGAATTTTTTCTTATGGTACAAGCCCCCCTGAAGAGTTTTGTTCAAGATGCAAGCCCCCTGAAAATTTTTTGGGGACAAGCCCCCCCCCCCCCCAAGACCCGACCCTCTGTTAATGTATGGCTATGGTTATAGAATGTAGCTATGCAGTAAAGGTATGTTGGATTTTGGGTACTGCCCTGTACCAAGGGCGTGAGCGTTGCTGTATAAAATCGGTGTTTTCGGGCTGTATGGGACCCTACGGCACTAGCTGGGTCGTGGTTTCATTAAGGAAAGAAAGTAACAATGGAATAGAAAAGTTTTGAAAAACTTAACTTGTTATTCTGGGATATTTTAATATCGTGCACTAAGGCAAACGCATTGAATATCGCTGAAATGCTCTCGATGCCTAGATTCATTTTGATCATTTTTATTTATGATTCATGAACTATTGCATCGAATTTGCGAAAAATTGCGAATTTATTAAGAAATTTGAATCGAATCACAAGATTATAAGAAATTGGAATTAACAGTTGTTTATTCCAATCAATTATTAGCTTTATATTTTGAAAATTATGTTTTCATTATATTATGCGGTATCGAGAGAGGAGTCCATTACAGCTACAGTTTACAGAATCCTTCTTTCTATGACGTTCCATTCCTAAAACTTGATTTTGGGGGATTTTATATACAAAAATGTGTTGGTTATTTTATGAAAACTTATAAGGATTAATATGGGTATTCCATCACCTAAAATGTATAATTATGTGGAACTGATGACTCCATCTATGCATTAGCATCCCAATGTGGAATACAGTGACAAGTGAAGTGACAACAGCGCAGCACTCATGCGAATACTGCGCAGAAAACCATGATGAAATACTACCCGGCAGACCTTGAGCTGTACGCAAGCTCGGTCGGGGACGTACTATAAATGCATTTTGTCGTCTACACTGATTTGAAAGCGAGAAAAGATGTAATGCACTAAACTGTTAAGTTAGAATGGGTATTGATCCGTAAGTATGAAGCAGTTGCTGGTTAATTTACGCAAGCCTAGCTAAAAACAACCAAGCTCATCATTTTGAAGAAATTAAACATCACACAAGAACATTATTTAAAATTATTGGAGGTTTGTAGGGAATTTAAAGTGATGGTTCTATATTTGTAACGAGCGTGCAACAACAGACATACTGTGAGTGGATTCCTTCTTTCATTAGATCTCATAAAACCAGCGTTTCTGATTTGCTCGAGATATGCCAACCTTTAGCAAACTGTATTTAAAGCTGCAAAATAGCACTGCGGTTTAGAACTGGGAGTTTGACGTGAACTTTAATCAGAACGAGGAAGCATTTGGTTCAGTCGGATCCGCTTGAGCATACACAAACAGGCACAGTAGATCTTGATAATTCCGCTCAAGGCTAGTTTTTCTCTGCTATGTTAGTGGAAATTTTGAAGCCACAGGCTCGAAAATGAATGCTAGACTTCATTTGTAGTTTTCGCTGGCAGGATAGAAACTGTATGGAAAGATCACTAATCGTATGATACTATTTTCAACTCAAGTGACGCATGGCAAACGTAATAAGCTCAGTTTAAAAACTGTGGCTTAAGCATCAGAGAAAAATGAAAATGAAGTCAAACTAGGTTCGTCTTTCGTATTCCACCCTGTTCATTTTCTTTCAATGGGTTTGGAAGTTACGCAGTATGCAAACGTGAATGCAGATGGAACACAGGAACCTGTATTGTCATTATAATTAATATCGGTAAGACCATATGTAGATGTTAAATGTTACCTCCACTACTGACGGTAGGAAATGAAGTAATTATGGAAATGTTGAGGTAATAATTTTGTCACTACCGTCGAACGACCACCGTTCGTCAATCTTCACCTGGAATCGTGACGACAACCTAACTTTAATTAGTTTCCAGTAAAGCACATGTTCATTTTATTCATAGCATACGCATACATTTAATCTGCACATTCGTATGCCAAAAATCCAGCATTGTAATGGTGATACTGGTAACTGTAAGGCGTTTCGTACGTGAATGCAACGAAAACGACCTAAGAAAACAAGAGCAGTATTACGGATTAGTATTATTATAAAGAAATAATGAAAAACGTCTGCCTGCAGTCACTAAGGCCGAAGCCTTAGTCCGAACGGGAGAAAACCAATGGGCGCTGTGATTGCTCTTCCGCAGAGAGAACTAGTCTCCTGGAGCTCCTGCCTGGTTGTAGCTCTTACCTACTCCTACCAGGCGGGAGCTCCAGAGACTAGTTCTCTCTGGGTTTGAGCGCTCACAGATACCATATATTCTCTCCTATTCGAACTATCCCTTCGGCCGTGACGTTGACGTTTTCGTATTTCTTTATGATTAATGCCTTGTATCCTTCGTGGATCCGCCTGCTGGCCAGCGTTTACCTCATTTTCTTGATGGATTAGTATTATTAGTATGAGAGTAGTAAATTATTAACACTGTCGTCCTAATAGAAGAGATGAAATTTGATGCCGTTAGCAGTTTTGTACAAAGAGGATATCTACGTCGTCGTAAAATTATTTTGTCATGCAGATTCATTACTGACCGGGTTCGAACTTCACTGTAACGACAGGCCATCTACTTCGGTATACTGCACAGCTCTTGAGCATGTGCAGGCTAGGGAGAGTCTATCCCCACGCGTTTTGATATATAAACTATCCAGATTCATAAACGTTAAGTCGAGAGATTTTCTGGCGCACGCGAGAAAATGACAACTTTTCCACTAATTATGTTGAACATGCGAGATCTCAAGGTAACGGTGCGAAGACCGTGTAGAATTACAGTGGTACTTCGGACTGGTCTACGTACGTAATATGTGTAATATTAGCAATTAAATAATTTATGTAGTACCGTTGCTTTTCTACCTATGTAATTTCGGGTACACGGAGTTCCTCCTACTCTGCGTGCGCATGATAAGTATATTAAATTCGTCCTACTGTGCCCCAGAGCAAGCAAAATTTGTCCTACTCTATGTAGGGAAATAAAGTCTTCCTACTGTGTGTAGTCCGTAGTCTTCCTACTATACGTAGGGCAAGATCACTCGGCTTCTATTATCCGTTGGGCAAATAATTTATATAATTCCTCCGCACGTCAGTTCAGGCATCCACAAATATAGTGCTAAAATATTCTTGACTGTTTTGAGACGGCAATCTTCCTACTAAATACGTAGGGAAAATATATTGTTCTTCTGAACCTATATGTTCATGCATCGACGACTAGATCGTGGAAATTGCTCCACTAAGGTTAGACGTAACCTAAAGTGACCTAAAGTTAAAGCAGCTAACAACTAAGATTTGACATGTCTAAGCACCACATACACCAAATAATTGTAAATTAACATACACATCAGACAGAACACGGACAATTAACTTTTGGGTACAATTATTGCAATTATAGAATAGAAAGCGATCGCCTTTGTTTCGAGAGATTGAATAGAAATAAATATTTAAGTTGAAAATGGAATTTATGATTAAAATATTTTGTATTTAAGTGGACTAACGTATATTTAAAGCAAGCAGAGTATATATATATA
>JASAND010011733.1:0-32722 GCA_030248195.1 Trissonchulus latispiculum
CAATAAGGTAATATTGAGTCAGAATGTCAATACTATATATAGTTTGAAAACCGTGCATTTTCACACTAATGACGCTTTAAGACAAAAATTAGGACTTTTTGGAAATCAATTACGTTTGGAGCAGGTTGAAAAAAGGACTGGGGTACCCGCGCACACCTATGGGTACCCCATCACAGTCGACCTCGGCCACCAAATTTCCGAAGCTTGCCCCAACCCTTAGTTTTACCGGAAATTTTGGTTGGGAGAGGGTAAGCACTGGAAATTTTGGTGGTAGACCGCGAAATGTATGGGGTGCCTACCCCTCTAACCACCAACTCCCCCAAATTGGGACCTCAGAAAATCAAAAATGGCCTAAAAATTAAAAATTTTCTGCATTTTAACGCTTTTTCCGTGAAAGACAAGGCTTGTTTAGATTAGAATGACCATTCTTGGGCAAAATTTAGCTAACTTTTTGGATCAAAAAGGGCCAGGGGGGTTGGGGGGGTAGCCGTAAGTTGGGGAGGAGTTGTCGAAAATTTTGGGGGAGGGAAGGTGGTCGAAAATTTTTGGAAGTACCCCCGCCCCCCCCCCCCATAGGTGTACCTTGTGAAATCGTTGGGGGAGAGGGTAGCCGAAATTAGTGTGGGTGGGGTCAGCCGGTTTGAGGTGGGGTGGGGTCGGGAAAAATCGAATTTGGGGGGGGGGGGGAATCTTTCGGTCAAAAATTTAGAAAAATTCGCGGAATTAGCTGAAAAAACGTTATTTCCAACCAAAAATCAACAATATTTCTTCATTTTTGCTCATTTAGTCGAAAAACTTGGGATTTTTTGGCAAAAAATTTCGAATTTTTACTAATTTTGAGACCAAATTTTCATGTGGGGTGGGGTCTGGAAAATTTGGGTGGGTCTGGGTGGGGTCTGGGATTTGGCCATTTGGAGGTGGGGTCTGCCTCCGAAATTTCGGGGGTAGGGTGGGCACTTTTCCATTTGGGGGGAGGGTCCCCCAGTTACGTTATGACCCCCTGTGAAAGTATGACCCCAACCAAAATTTCCGGTGAAACTATGGTTTTAATAAACATTTAAACCGAAAACTTTATGGCCAACATGTTTCTAACTCCAAAATAAGGTCAATATTGGGTCAGACAGTCCATAAAACTGTTAAAAACGTGTATTTCTCCCAATAATTAACATTTTAAGCCAAAAATTTGGACATTTTTGAAAAATTTTGTAAAATTTACCCTAAAACACTCTTTTTGGCCAATTTTTCGCACTGCTCCCCTTATTTGGGGGACCAGTCACCAGGGGCCTCCAAAAATTTTTGGGATTGTTTTGAAGAATGGCTGTGGGGGTTTCCCCCGTAAACCAAACCACACCTAATTAAACAAAACAAACCTATTTAGTCGTCGTGTTAATAACGTAGTTTCATCTGCCACTAGTTAGCTAATGATTTGCTTTAGCATCATCGTTTTGTCAGAATCCAAGTAGTTTGTATTTTCAATTTTTTCAATAAAAATGGGCCAAAATTTAGGGTTTCATTATGTGACTCATTCAATATATGACGCAAACTATCTTTTGTGCAAATATGAGCGCATGACTCAAAAGTGGCACTGTAAACCTGAAGTTAGCAGTTCCAAGCAATATTCGCTAATAAATATAGAAATACAACTGTCTCAATCGAGTTAAAGTTTGACTCATTGATTTCTCAACATACTCTATCTGACTCAACTGGTTTTAACTCTGACTCATTCAATGGAACTGCTAACTTCAGGGAGGTCTGCTTTACTCATCATGTTTCACTTCATTGTTCAATATTGTATTCTATGTTGTTTTGAAGGCATAGTAGTTCCAGTTGTGCGTTAGTGTTGGAATTTTCTTGATACCTGATTTTCGGGATTTTAAAGGTTAAGGAAAATTTAAACGGTTCAATTGTATGAAATACCGTGTCATTGTTGGAAGTATGCATAAAGTTCACTTCTTAGTAATAGCAAGAGTACATAATAACTAAGAGTGTGACAAGCGTCACACATTCAGTTATCAGTTTGCAGGCATCATCTGCAAAATAATGGCTGACCCCCCACAACTGAGTACCTTCACTTCCAATCATTTTGGCTGCTACGGCTGCTTTTGGCTTGAATGTGCTTATACATTAGAATATTGCTTTTATGATAAAATTGTTAATTTCTGTTGAATGTGTCTTGAATCTGCAGTCAAAAATATTTCAGTAATATTTCCCTGACGTACTCATTGGCATAAATATTTTCTTATCACTGAATGCCTTTAATGCTACTGATTGACTGGCAAATGGTTTCTGCAAAAACAATGCTGAATAGCTTACAGCCTGCAGAGCTTAAAGAACTGCTTCCAGTAGACATTTATATGCCAAGCTTAAAATTTCGACATAGGGTCTTTTCGCGCAGCGAGTTAAACGAGTTAAAATTAACTCAACCCTTTTCGCGCACAGGGTTAAAAGAGTTAAACAGTTCATTTTAACTCGCTGGCAGGATTAAACGAGTTAAAAATGCTTAACTCTACTCTTTTAACTCGAGCGCGAAAAGGCCCATAGTTCTACGAGTTATGATCATTCCTAATTTAATTTGTAGTATGTGCTCTTGGTTAATAATGTGTATGATATAAACCACAAAAATGGTAGTCTGCTATCATATCCAAGTTGGAAATGGACAGTAATATATAAATACTCCTGCGGTAGTCGCATGTAAAAAAATTAACCAAAATGGGAACTGAACTTTTATGAAATTGTTATAAGCAAATGCACTTTATCTTCACAACGTTGCCTAAATACTGACTCTAGTGACAGATCGAGGTCCCAACACTTTTGCGATAGCATACATAGCTTGCTCAGAACTAACGCAAACGAAGACGAAATCTAATGAGTTAGCTTTGAAGAACTTGTCAAATTTTTGTTTGAAAGTTTTAATACTTCACTATATACATGTTTAAAAGGTTAATTTTGCTCGATGTATGCTATAGTGTACTTAAATATGCGAAAATGTCAAAATTAAAGAAGTGGGTCAAGTGGGTCGCCAAAATCTCAGTGGGTCGCGGGTCGTGGGTCGCGGGTCGCGGGTACCCGCGGGTCACGAAATTGCGACCCACTTCCAACTCTGGTTGGCTTGGCTTGACTTGGCCGGAGTTTGAAGTTGGCCGGCCAATGGCTGGCCGTTGGCCGTTGGCCGACGGCCGGCCAATGGCCGTTGGCTGCCAACGGCCAATGGTCAATGGCCAACTGGTTGGCCGTTGGCCGCTCGTTGGCCGTTGGCTATTTCTTGGCCGTAAGCTATTGGCCGTTCTTTAGCTATTTGTCAACGTTGGCGAGCTGGAATTTACTATTTTTATTCGTCTACCGTGCTTAATTAGGCGTCAACTTAATTAAACTTTATTTCAATAGTACAATTTACAATATTTGTAAAATAGTTTTTCCAAACATTTAGCTCCAACCTGCTATAACTCTGTTTTAATTTTGCTGGAGGACCGCAATAAAGTGATGAGACGTGACGTTCACCGCCACGTTGTTAGCACACTTAAAATTTGCATGCAGTTAGCAAATTTAATTGTAAAATAACGCTAATAATGATAAAAATTGTCAACATCTAAGTAAAAATCTTTGCATTTTCCAAAAGAAAATAGGTTTTGTGTGTGATTGCAGCCGAAGGGACTACAATAAGCTTCTGTTTGGCTTTGTGTTTCACGTTTATGCTTTTTTAGAAGCTGCAATAAAGTTGAATACATATTTCTATTGTGCTTCTGCTTTGAAATTCAGTGAACATTTCAGCAAAACTTTAGAATTGCAGAAAGAAAAGTTCGATCTGCGTTGACGTAAATTATGTCCCCCCAAAGGAACACATTAAATTCGAATAATGACAAAGATGGGTGCGTTGAAAGCGTATTTTTAATTTACAATATCAACATTTGCCAGAAGCCGAAAAGTTATCAGAGATGCCCTCTGGACCATATTAGTATCCACTTGGAATCCAGACTAGCCATTCTTCCTTGGTTCGGATTCGCAATTATAATGGAGATTGTTTCTAGTCGCGCGCTCAAGTATTTGCGGGGATTAACCATCATCGGCTAAAACAAATTGCACTGTTAGTTCTGTAGCGGGGCCAGTAAGTTTCCCTACCTATTAACGCTGTTACCACGCCCAAACGTAGCGGAAGCGGAGACCGTGGCACAGATGGATAACTGACCGACTACAGGAGACGGTCGGGACAGCCTCGCCAGAGAATAAACCGGGTAAGTAGCCTGTCCTAAGTGAAGAGATGACTCTCCACTCTAAATACGATTCGAACAGATATTACCTACCTACCCCGGAGCTCAGACTAATACAAGCCTATTAAAGATAAGTAACAGCAATTTAATAAGGAAAGAACAACAAGTATAGTAATTATATACGTAAATATAAGAAATATATAAAATGTGCTAAGCCCTCAGACAGAGATGAAACCGGGTCACTATTTGCTGACCCGGTGACCCGGTCGACCCCTGACCCGGTGACCCGGTCGACCCCTGACCCGGTGACCCGGTATTTCTGAAAATTTGGGTTTAAGCTTGGAAAAATTAAAATACTTATATTGGGGTGCGGTGAGTGTTTTTTCACCTTTTTGGACATTTTTAGTGTCCAAACTAAGAGTTGGGCAAAATTTTTGCTTTCCTTAAAGTACGTTGGAAAGTATGTAAATATTGTAAGTAAGTCGGAAAAATCAAAACTGATTTGCACGATTTCGCATTAAATATAATGTGAAGTTAACTACATAGATTTTTGAATGAAACAAATTGGAGCAGAATATTTTGCCAAAGCCAACACATCATCTAATTCCAATTATAGCGCTTAACATTAGCATTTTTGTGTTTTATCATTATATATTTTAGTAATATATTTTATTTAGTTGTATGGTGAGGTTTCTCTCAGCGGAGCTGAAATATTCTTGCTTATGGGTAGGATTCAGACAATATATTATATGAATAAAATCAATCACAAGTCCATTAGTTCCTGAAGATAGTAAGCCATAACAATAGCAAAAAATGCAAAGCAAAACTCAGAATCTGTAAAACGTGTTTTGATGTTTTGCTGAGATTTTCCTTCTTACCGAGATTTGAACCCACAGTCTGACCCTTCCCTTCAAACATGATAGCAGCAGCGAAAAATCACTTATAGCAGATGGAGCATGGAGAATTTCAGATTTTAAAATAAAGATTTCAGACGCTCAGGGCGCGTGTAAATAATTTTCATTTTCTAGTTAAGATTCAACGCAATCATTGTAGTTTCAAACCGAGGCATTTAAAAAACTACATGATTACATAAGCTAAGAATATTTATGTTGCCAGTTTTTGAGTAATATTGAAATTTTCAGTTGGCAAAAACTGGTACAAACTCTGAAAGATAGGGCATAACAGCAAAAAAATCCCCAAATCAGAAATACCGGGTCAAGACCGGGTCAGAGCTCCTGACCCGGTGACCCGGTCCAAAAAGTGACCCGAACTGACCCGGTGACCTGGTTTCATCTCTGCCCTCAGATATTCAAACAGTAACACAGTAAAGACTTACAGTTACAGGACGGCTGGCCAACGTATACCAGTAAAATATGCTTTGGGGAGAGCAGTGGAATGGCAGTATAATACACAGAGAAATGGGGAGAATAAATAGCGCAAATAGAGACAGGTGTTCGCGATGGTAGAAAGTACTAGACTGAAGGGGGGAAGCGAGTGCTGGGTTGAACACCCCACGAGCGCCCCCTAGTGAGTAATTTCCCCCAATCACGTAGCTCCCAAGGGGAGAATCCACCCAATCCCGTACATTAGAGACCTTCACGGGCCTGAATTTTCAGGCCCGGCCCGGCCCGGTCCCGTTTTAGCTAATTTTTTGGCGTTAACCAAAATAATAGTAAGGGTTTAAAATGCAAATAATTTTATTCCTCATCGCAGATACCATTTTTAAACGATTTCTCTTAGCTCATGTTTATTTAGAGCGATTAAGAACAGTCAGCGGTTCCGTTCTTGGTTATAGGGAAGAATTCACTGGCTGTCAAATTTCGATGATTCAAATATAGCTTGCAATTAAGGTATAAGGAAGAAGGTATACCTTCCAAATATTAAAAATAATTATATAAATAACTAAATTTCAGGTGCTAATGTAGAAATTCTAGCTAAAAGTTAAGTTAAATAAAAGCAAATGAGCTAAGTGCATACGCCAGTAACTCTGAAAGAGAAATGAATAAAAGAGCAATGATTCTTCAAAATATTATTTGGAAAAGAATAAAATCTACAGTATAAATTGCCGAAACTAAAAAGAAGACAAAACCTTCAAATGAAAATAGCAGGCCCGGCCCGAAGCCCGGCCCGTTCTAGTACTCGGCCCGGCCCGGCCCGGCCCGGCCCGCACCCAAATTTTTCCTACCTCGGCCCGGCCCGCACCCAAATTTTTCCTACCTCGGCCGGGCCCGGCCCGTTTCACCTTAGGCCCGGCCCGGCCCGGCCCGCGGGCCGGGCCGGGCCGGGCCGGGCCGGGCTTACGGGCCTGAGTGAAGGTCTCTACCGTACATACACGTTGGAGGAGCTACGTGACTTGCAAAGTTAAGCCAGCCCCTTTTGATGATGTTATACAAAGCCGGACGGGTAGCTAACTTAGCTACAGCCGCCAGCAGCGGAAAGGTTGACCGTGTGCAGCTTTGATTCGTTACAGTTTCTGCAAAGATTGCAGCACTAAACGAGGACTGTAATTGCTATTAACTTGTTTTGCTGTTTAGTGTTATTAGCAAACAGCTCCTAATAGTTAAAATTCATGTGCTGTTAGTTATTAATTGTAAATTTATAAAGGATATATAGTCGAATTTGATCTGTGAATACTGAATTGACGTACTGATAGCCTTGGTGAAAAACTGGAAACGAAGGTGTTCAGTGTCGGCATCTTTCCACCTTAAACAATACTTCATGATGATTAAAGGTTTACTTTGCTATTGCTGAACATTGTGTAAACATCGTGCAGTTGTCTGTCTGCTAATGGTAGGAAAAGTTTTCAATTTTTCAGTCCACAGGTTAGCTGTAATTTACAATTACGGAAAGAGAATTCTGCCCGGATTCCCTGCTACGGAATTTAATACAAATGGCGCACAGTTGCTTTGTTGGAAGGCTCTATTTATTAATTATCAGTAGTGGAAAAACATTTCCATTTTTGAATTCTTCAGAAAAATTCTACGCAGAAATTCTATACATGCGTAATTACGTGGTCTAGGAGCAGAACTATTTCAAAAGAAAGACCCACAGAGAAATTAAGCATTGCCTATCTTAATCCATTGCACACAGTAAAATGCATATTTACAAACAAATTGTGTGCTTGAGTCTGGACCGAGCAAACATAAGAGACCTGCTGCGCCTCAAAATTCAAATTCACTGACACTATCCTTAACCAAACCACATACCGAGATGAGGTGTCTGCAAAAACAAAATTCCATGCATCCATATTTACGTGACTCCTCTACATCCATCTATTTAATTTTTTATTCCATTTATTATTTTTATTCGTCTACATCCATCCATTTTTATTCCGCTGGAGTAGAATGTAAATGGCTACGGAATATTCTCCATTTAGTTCATCTTGTTTCAATGCCAGTATATCGAAATTTTGGGTCGAAAAGTGACAATTGTTAGAAAACGGTGTGTGATTTTGTGTATTTTCAGATCGGAAAATTTTGTCAAAACAAATATTTATGCTTAATTTTTGTCACTTTGTGCTTTAATTTTTTGACTGTTGCTAGCGCTTCATAGTGCCTAGTATATGCTTAATCTCTGTACTATGTAGTATTTAATCATTTGTTTTTGTGTTTTTTCTACACTTGTTAGTTTGACGAATTTAGTCTCGGACTTATGACTTACAGTCTGCAGTTGTTTACATTGTACTAGTAGCATCATTGCTCTGTACTGTATGTACTTGTTGAGAGCTCAGCTCAAGTAACCGGTTCGCCATTTGTGCAGTGATCCTCTCGGGAGTTCGGATGGCGAGCCCTGGGGAGATGTAACGGATCAAGGTTGGAATGGTCAACCTTTCCGTTGCTGGCGGTCGTAGCTAGGCTAGCTACCCGCTTGGCTTCCTATAACATCATCAATGTGGGCTGGGACACGTTTGCAAGTCACGTAGCTCCCCCAACGTGTATGCATGGGATTGGGTGGGTTCCCCCCCCCCTCGTGACTTTGGGAGCTACGTGATTGGGGGAAATTCTCACTAGGGGGCTCTCGTGGGAGGGTCCAACCCAACACTCGCTTCCCCCCTTTATTATTGTTATTTCTGTCGCCTTGTACAGTTGTGTTTACTCTACCATTTCTCCCCTTATTTGCTGTGTACATAATTTCTGTGTCTCTCCCTCAGCTCTCCCCAGAGCTTGGTACGTTGGCTGACCCCCGTCAGCCGCTGTAACTGTAAGTCTTTGTTTATTGTGTGTTTGTTTGTGTGACTGAGGGATCATCCCAGTATTTTATATTGTTGTTATTATTATTATAACTAATAACTACTTGTTGTTCTGTTTCTTATTAAAGTGTATTTGGTTAGGTTTGAGTCTTTCTGAGCTCCTGCTAGGTAGGTAGTTACATTCTGAGTGAGTGAGAGTGCGAGTCATCTCGCCCTTAGGATCGGACTATTTACTGCGTATACTGTTTGGCGATGCTGTCCCGACCGTCTCCTGTAGTCGGTCAGTTATCCATCTGTGCCACGGTCTCCGCGTCCGCTACGTCAGGGCGTGGTACGTAGGTAAAACTACTAGCCCCGCTACATAATAATAATAAGAGTATACCACTAGGCAAGATCTATGTTATCAGAGCAAAAACTATGCTCTGCTCGCTAAAGGCCCACCCCCCCCCCGCAAATTAGACCCTTCACTTCAAAGAATTTTGTGCGCTATGTTTGTGTTCTAAAGCTCAAAGCAGGCACAAAATTCGCGCACGCACTGCTTGTTTTTGAGCTTATGCACATAAACATAGAGCGAGTGAGCGTACCCCCGTTTCGACTAGGTACTGATTTGCGGAGGGGGTGGGCCGTTAGCGTGCAGAGCATAGTTTTTGCTCTGATAACATAGAGCTTGCTTAGTGGCATACTCTTAGTATAAAGTACTCTTGCTATTATCAAATGCTAGTGAACTCACTAAAATCTGACACAAAAATGGGTGTAGAACATTGTGATCACTTGTACTGTATTTAATAGTCATCACAGACCCATAGCATTATATATCCTCAGAATCATCACGATGAGAGGAAACCTTTTATAAAATTTAAAATTTTGAAAAATTTTAAAATTTTGAAATATCGGTTGTTTGTGAATTATCTCCGGCAGATGTGCTAAAAATGTCTTTCTTTCAGCAAAATTTTCCGATCTGAAAATACACAAAATCACACACCGTTTTCTAACAATTGTCACTTTTCGACCCAAAATTTCGATATACTGGCATTGAAACAAGATGAACTAAATGGAGAATATTCCCTAGCCATTTACATTCTACTCCAGCGGAATAAAAATGGATGGATGTAGACGAATAAAAATAATAAATGGAATAAAAAATTAAATAGATGGATGTAGAGGAGTCACGTAAATATGGATGCATGGAATTTTGTTTTTGCAGACACCTCATCTCGGTATGTGGTTTGGTTAAGGATAGTGTCAGTGAATTTGAATTTTGAGGCGCAGCAGGTCTCTTATGTTTGCTCGGTCCAGACTCAAGCACACAATTTGTTTGTAAATATGCATTTTACTGTGTGCAATGGATTAAGATAGGCAATGCTTAATTTCTCTGTGGGTCTTTCTTTTGAAATAGTTCTGCTCCTAGACCACGTAATTACGCATGTATAGAATTTCTGCGTAGAATTTTTCTGAAGAATTCAAAAATGGAAATGTTTTTCCACTACTGATAATTAATAAATAGAGCCTTCCAACAAAGCAACTGTGCGCCATTTGTATTAAATTCCGTAGCAGGGAATCCGGGCAGAATTCTCTTTCCGTAATTGTAAATTACAGCTAACCTGTGGACTGAAAAATTGAAAACTTTTCCTACCATTAGCAGACAGACAACTGCACGATGTTTACACAATGTTCAGCAATAGCAAAGTAAACCTTTAATCATCATGAAGTATTGTTTAAGGTGGAAAGATGCCGACACTGAACACCTTCGTTTCCAGTTTTCACCAAGGCTATCAGTACGTCAATTCAGTATTCACAGATCAAATTCGACTATATATCCTTTATAAATTTACAATTAATAACTAACAGCACATGAATTTTAACTATTAGGAGCTGTTTGCTAATAACACTAAACAGCAAAACAAGTTAATAGCAATTACAGTCCTCGTTTAGTGCTGCAATCTTTGCAGAAACTGTAACGAATCAAAGCTGCACACGGTCAACCTTTCCGCTGCTGGCGGCTGTAGCTAAGTTAGCTACCCGTCCGGCTTTGTATAACATCATCAAAAGGGGCTGGCTTAACTTTGCAAGTCACGTAGCTCCTCCAACGTGTATGTACGGTAGAGACCTTCACTCAGGCCCGTAAGCCCGGCCCGGCCCGGCCCGCGGGCCGGGCCGGGCCGGGCCGAAGGGGAAACGGGCCGGGCCCAGCCGAGGTAGGAAAAATTTGGGTGCGGGCCGGGCCGAGGTAGGAAAAATTTGGGTGCGGGCCGGGCCGGGCCGGGCCGGGCCGAGTACTAGAACGGGCCGGGCTTCGGGCCGGGCCTGCTATTTTCATTTGAAGGTTTTGTCTTCTTTTTAGTTTCGGCAATTTATACTGTAGATTTTATTCTTTTCCAAATAATATTTTGAAGAATCATTGCTCTTTTATTCATTTCTCTTTCAGAGTTACTGGTGTATGCACTTAGCTCATTTGCTTTTATTTAACTTAACTTTTAGCTAGAATTTCTACATTAGCACCTGAAATTTAGTTATTTATATAATTATTTTTAATATTTGGAAGGTATACCTTCTTCCTTATACCTTAATTGCAAGCTATACTTGAATCATCGAAATTTGACAGCCAGTGAATTCTTCCCTATAACCAAGAACGGAACCGCTGACTGTTCTTAATCGCTCTAAATAAACATGAGCTAAGAGAAATCGTTTAAAAATGGTATCTGCGATGAGGAATAAAATTATTTGCATTTTAAACCCTTACTATTATTTTGGTTAACGCCAAAAAATTAGCTAAAACGGGACCGGGCCGGGCCGGGCCTGAAAATTCAGGCCCGTGAAGGTCTCTAATGTACGGGATTGGGTGGATTCTCCCCTTGGGAGCTACGTGATTGGGGGAAATTACTCACTAGGGGGCGCTCGTGGGGTGTTCAACCCAGCACTCGCTTCCCCCCTTCAAATAACGCCCGATTTTCGGTAGTTTGAGAAAAGGCAGAGAGTGATCGTTTGCAAAACAATTTACAGGGCATTGAAAATGAACTAAATCGACTGTAATGATGCTGTAAAAATTGCAAAATCTTAGAAAAATTGTTGGGCAAAAAAACCTGCGTAACAGGGACATGTGTTGAAGATAGGACGGAAATCCTCCGCGCCAAGCAATTTACATGCAAAACATATGAATTCAGATGGGTCAACCCATTACAAGTATACCGCCTCCGGCGGTATAAAAACATTCGCAGCTAGGTTTACATGCTAAACATAGTGAGCAGATCAAACTACATTAAGAATTAGACACTAGATTTGGGTACACTCATTACAAAGATTCCGCTCCGGCGGAATAATAACAAAAATAACTCTGACCCGCGGGTACCCGCGACCCACTTCCAACTCTACTGTAAGGTCAAATTTACACAAAACGATACCAGTAGCTTAAGGTGCTGGTTTCCTTTCGGGTATTTTTGAGTGATGCGGCTTTAATCCTTTACGCAAATGGCAAAAACTTACGAAATAACCTTGGGACCTGTCCCGTATTTTTAGTCCAAAAGATAAGAAAGTTTGGTTTTAGGCCTTAGGCTCCCAGCAGGTCGACCAGACACAGGATTGGTTGTTATAACTGGAAAGAGGACACGAAAATGAACATTTTTGTTCTTACAACCTTTGACGTATCACCAGTGGTTAAGTCAATATCTATAAGCAAAAAACCATCTTGAGGGTCAAAAAATGGGCATTTTGAGAAAATCAGTTTTTAAAATTACTGCCACATGTTAAGGACAAAGTTGGCTTAATTATACTCAATCGATATAGCGTCCAACTGCTCATTTAATGAATGCCTATTAGCCGAATTTTATTGCTTTAAGCTAGGGGTTTGGTCGAAAAACCATTCTGGCAAAACTAAGATTATTTTGTTTCGAACATCGATTTCTCAAAAACTACACGACGGATTCCTGAGATTTTTGGCAGAATCGATATTCGCACTTCTGAGGAGAGACGTTTTTCTTGGTTTGGGCTAAAACGTAACCAGTAGCAAGAAAACTCAATGCGAAGTTGCGAAATTTCGTGTTACTGTGCATTTGGCCGATTTTCTCGAACGTTAAGACCTGCTGAGCCGAATCCAAAAAAAGTCCCTCGGCCCATAAGTCTTTCATATCATGGCACAAAGAGAACTTTTTGCCGATTCTTCAGTTATGAGAAATCGGTGTTCAAAAATTTTTGGACTGTATTCATCCTGTTAGATGTCGGAGTTTAAAATGTTTAGTTGCAGCTTGGAAAACCCTCTTAAGTTTTGACTTAGGAGCTGCTTTAAGAGCAAAATTTAGGAGGGCTTTGTGAAACGCGACCCAGGATTCTTTTCAGAATCGCTTCTCTCTTCGCTTTTCTAAAATCCGAATCATGCTTCATATTGCATCCTGCTTTTATGATCGGGGTCTAATATCAGAATCCGTGTCAGAATTTGATTCTGCGATTTTTGGTAATGACAATGAACCACAGGTGGACAGTGGGAAGATTCCCCCCCCCTCGGCGAAGTCGCCCTCAAGGAGTCTCAAAATTGCTCGCACAAGGGGTAAGAAAATTGGCCACAAGGGGTAAGAAAATTGCCAAAACAATAGGTTTTACGACCTAAATTTCACAAAATTATTTTTCATTAAAAATCACCATTTTTTGCTAAAAAACGTCCAAAAAACGTTGTTTTAGCTAAAAAATCGCATAGAAATCGCTTTCAAATGTACGCTTAAGAAAAATCGTTCTCACAAGGCGTACCCAAGTTTGCTTCCACAAGGGTCAGTGAAATTTGACCTCCCGTTCAGGTATGCAATGAACTCAAGATAACATCATAATAGTTCAGCTAAAAGCTCAACTAATGTTGCATTATGTTCGAAATCATCAATTCCCATCTTTGATTTGGTTTAGCATTGGATTCTGGGTGTTCAATTGCAGAACCATACCCCTTTTGGGGGTCTTATTGTTTTATTCCTGCTGGAGCAGGAATGTATAAAATGGAAACTTATATGTTTTGTTCAGTGTGAGTCATTTCTCCATTCAGAAGCCCTATCTTCAACACAGGGCTAGCTTAGGTCTGATTTTTTTGTCTTCAGATTATGCAAATTAGGTTTCGAAACTATTTAAGCAGCAGAACTGACAGTCTTCTCGCAGTCTTGGCTGTCAGCAATCAACACGGTTGCAAATTTTTGAGCACCAGCGTTGCTTGGGAGCAACGCATAGGTGCATTAGAAAATTGCACTGGACTTTATCAGTTCGGTTAGGCATGCATGCTTGGTTAACAGAGTTACTCTCACTGATTTATGATCTTTATGCGGAATCGGCCAGTATAAATTGAGTTCTATAATGACAAGTGATGAAAAAGTTAGTTCCTAAAACAAATGATTTGTTTGTCTAAACTTATTTGGTTCTTTATGTTTTAATATTAAACCAAGTGTTGTACTCGTTGCTTTGCGCTTTTTTAACGTGTTAATTTTATACTGAGGAAAGAAAGACCGGCCTGTTGTGAAGTTACAAAAGTTCGGTAGAGTATTTCAGAGGTTAATTGTACTACGAAGCCGAAAAATGCAAAGGAGCAAAGGAAATCAGTGAAATTATACAATACCAGAAGTTTAAAACGCTTATATTAAATTGTAACAAAGGCAAATTTCTAAATCGAATAAAAGGTCTGCAAAGGAATATTGCTCCTGTTGGGGGCCTACTTGTTCCAATTTTGCCAGTTTCGTAAGCTCATGTGAATATACAGATAATAAGCTTTAAAACGATTGTAAAGCTCTTTCCAACTCCCAAAATTGCGAAAGTTATAGTATTTCAAAAAATTACCATCAAACAACTGCTCAAAAGGATACCACCACCTTGACCTTAAGTATCAGTGACCAAAGCCGAAACCAATAGCAACTGTGAACTCACTCCAAGATTTGCAATCAGTTTCAGCAAGATGTCATAATTTTACGATTACATAGAGCAAACCTCTTATCTTCTTGATATCATTGTTATGATATTCTGATCAGAGCTTGTGATGGATGTAGACAACAGTCAATTACAGCCAATTACAGCAGAAGCTACCTCGCTATCAAAATTTGATTTGATATTGATAACGTCTCCCACCCTAAATGAAAAAATTGAAGATTTTGGCGCCAAATTTGAATCACAAAATTATTCCCATTGTCTGGACGACACCATCTAAAGCTAGCCGCAGCAACTAGGAGACTGTCTGGTCTGATTGGGTCTCGCTTTGCAACTAATGAAAGAAAAGGCGGGCATTGATACCTGCCAATCAAAGCTAACAATGAGCAAGAAAAATTTCTCAGATTACTAACATTTGCTACATTGAAATATATCTATCCATACTAGCAACATCAAGAATGAACTTGAAATGGTGACATTATCAACATAGATTCGCAAAATCTCACGTAGCCAGTAGTCACACATGCTTTTCAAGGTGGTGATTCCCTTTGGTCACATAAAGTTTGCACCATTATTACTCATTCATTACTTGGAGTTAAGAAGCCATTTTTAAATCAAAATGTAGCTTGACATTTTCTCTTTTTAACGCATACCACGAAACTAATGTTGCTTTTCTAAAACATTTTTAACAGTATAATTTTCCAGAATTTTTGCAAACTCAAACAAATTTTTTCGCGAGACATCGGTTATATCATTCGATACCTCCATCAAATAGCTGGGGACGATTTTTTATTTATTGTGAAATTGCTCTTCGTTATAGAGAAATAAGTTGAAATGTGTGCGTAACCTGTATTTTGCCTACTTTTCCCAAATTCGTCTAGCGATTACTTCAGCTAGGAAGCAGCAATCGGGGCAACTAAAAAATCGTCCCTGGGTATATTTGTGCAGAACACATTTCTTCAGTAGCAGCCCTCCAGCTTGCATGGTGAATGCTCCACAATCTTTGGAAAAAAATTGGTCGTGTTTTTGCAAAAACTACATTTTTTATGATAGCAGCCTACAGGATAGCAGTTGGAAGACGATCATGCTTCGAATAATTTGTCCCTGTGAGACCTTCAGATCGACGCCCTTAGTTTGATTTTACGGCTTTCGAAGTTCAAGAAATGTTGGATAATTTGAATTCTGCAAAAATGACAAGTTTTCGACGCCAAAACAAGAACATCGGCTATATCTCACGATAGAGAAAAGCTAGAAACTTACTTTGAAAAGCAAAAATGTGAAGCTCAATGAGATCTTTCGAACGAATATAGTCATAGCTAGGGTTGTGCGGGGGGCCGGTGGTGGGGCCGGCCCCCCAAATTTGGGGGCCGGGCCTAACACGGCCCCGGGGGCCGGTGACGGTCACGGCCCCCACACCGGCCCCCGTTTCAATTTCATGCTGTAAAGTATGAAATTTGCCAAGTCTGACGTATTCAAAAAAGATGTTATTAGCTATTTTTTAATTTTAGCTTTCGGTAAACTATCAGATTTCACCTTCTATACATAACTTAACTTCTTGGAAATGCTTTCTTGGAAAACTTAGAAAATTATTGTCGAAACAAAGTATTAATCGGAAATCAGTTCTTATTTTATCAAGATGTATAGACTGTATGCTGTTTATTAGAATCTGTTTTTATATATTCCTTCAGTTCCCTCTATCTAATATTCCCTCCTAGAGAGTTTGATGGAAGCTATAGACATTTTTGTAGTTTTCTTACAAGAGTGATCCTGTGCCGTTAGTTGCCGGTGGAGTTTTTCGTAATTTTTACAGACTGTTGTAGGATACTTTCTGGCAAACATTCAAATAGTAAAAATTACAAGAGTTTCCTTCCTATGGTACATAAATCTTAAGAAACCTGTCGTTTTGCTTGCAAGTTTTCGGCAGAACAAGACGAACCTTTAAATTTCTGTTAACCTGTATCTAGAAAAGGGGACAGAAGGGAAATCTCCCTCCCTCTCTCTCCCTCTCCCAAAATGTTTCCGGCGGGGAGTGTACATTCCATTCTGTCAATTCTAACTCCTACATTTTTTTATTCTAACCTGTTTGATGTGCCACTGCACTGGCAAGATGGGTTAACTTGGGCAGGTATAGTATTGAAATAAGGCATTGGAGTCACTTATTTTCACAGAGCAAAGAAAATAACGCAATCTTGCAACGTAAGTGTATAAAATTATGCAAAAACTACTATTTTCAAATCATTATATTCATAAAGAAAATATTTCTGGCATGGGGGCCGCGGGGGCCGGTGGTGAACTCAGCTCCGGGGGCCGGTGTTGAACACGGCCCCGGGGGCCGGTGGTGGGGCCGGCCCCCCAAATGAAGCGGCCCGGCCCACGGCCCGGCCCCTCAATTTGGGGGGCCGGGGGCCGGCCCCGGCCCCACTTTTTTCGTATTGAGCACAACCCTAGTCATAGCTATGCAGCTGCTACTCAACTGTCAGAAATTGGCAAAAACGTCCTGAATGGAAATCTCGACATTTGGAACCGGGATTGCGCGGAGGGTGTTAGAACGCCAAATGAACTTATTTTGGAAAGTTTCATCAAATTTCACTTTATTTTGGGCCGTCAATCAACAATATGTGCCCAAAAGGAATCACCACCTTAAATGGAAAAATAATAACAATAATCAAAATATTAATTAGTGGGCACCATGAACAAACTTTTTCGCCAACTTTGTAGCATTTTTTGTGCTCATTTTAACCAGAATAAAATTATTGCAGTTCACCGAGTCGAATATTCAGGAAATATTTTTCAAACATTTAGATTTTGATGTCATTTTAAAACGTAAAAAATTAAATTTCAATTTAAATGTTTAAAAAATCATTTGCGAACTATTACTTCGGTTAACTTCAATAATTTTATTATAGTTAGAAAGAGCACAGAAAACGCAACAAAGTCAATGGAAAAGTTTGTTAATGGTGTCCATTACTTTGTAGTAACAGAATTAACTTTATTTACTGAAGCTTGTTTCTGGGCTCAGCGTAGCTGCTGCTGGCCACTAACTTTAGGGCACTAGGTTTGGTAGGCCTTGAAATTATTACGTGAATAAGATCGCCCTTCACTAAATTGAGGACCCTAAATGTAGTGTCACTTGGCCCTAAAAAGGGACGCTTTTTAGTGTTTTGTCCTCTTTTGTTGGTATTCTGAGAATTTCATGAGAATTCAAAGAGTATTCCGAGAATCAACGGCCAATTGGCCGGCCAACTTCAAACTCCGGCCACGCCAAGCCAACCATGGAGATTTTCGGCCAATCCCAACACTACAAGTTATAAAGTTCATCGTTGAAGAAAATTGCTTCCTACTGCACTTGTCCTTTCCATATTGGCTTGATAAGGTGAGAGTAATATAAGGCCCCAACGGTATCGAGACCCCAATCTGGCCCGCCCCGGTAGTGGCGGCCCCGGTGCATCTCTACAACTAATACAAATATATTAGCAATACTTTCCTTAGCCAACTACAACAGAAGTTCGAACCAGTAAAAGGAATTTATTAAACAAACATGGCAAGTATCCGAATCTTTGAAAAAAAGCTAAACAATGTAAACATGAAAGAACAGTGCAGAAAAAAACAGCATTGTGGAGTCAAAAATCACACAAAAAATACAAATGCACCCAATAGCATTAATCAAAATGGAACGGCAAACACAAATTAATGTATACAACAGATCAGGAAAACAAATTAATATATATATACAACAGATCAGAAACACTATGAAACGACCATCTGGCTTGTAACTTGAGTGATCGCCCCCCCATTAAAGTAAACTCTGGGGAATTTCACCGTCCTTCAGGACCCAAAAGTGCCCGGAACAAATAGGGTTCTGAGGGCAAATTTTGAAAAGCACAACGATACGATAGAAATACGTAGAGGTACAAACGAATAACCAACAAAAGCGTCAGACGACATGAGATCGATCAACCGGAAGCAGAGCCATTGGCGACAGACAGCAATTCCTGGAACAGATCGGGATCCGCACGAATGGCAGGGAATTCTGGCAAACTTCTCCAGGCATTCAAGTCCTCACACAGCACTCTCAGACATTTTCCCTTCAACTGTTGCAGTCCCAGCAGATTCGCCAGCAGCAAACACTCTCCCATAGTCTGCTGAGTTAGACGGTTCTTCAGCTTCACCTCAGCGATCCGAAGTAGCGACGGAAGCTCGTAGCGATGCGCCAGAAGGGCCACATCATGCCAGGGGAGGGCTGGAATCTTCGGCAACACATCGAAACTGCCACAGTAGAGATATGCCAGAAAGGCCTTGACAGAATGGCCGGGAAAATCTGACAGATGTAGAATTCCAGTAGACTTTTCTGAAAAGTCAGACTCCAAATTTTTCCGCCAAACCGGACTTTTGACGAGTTGCAGTCTGTGAGCGTACAGGATGACGTCATCCGAACATCGAATCCGGATATCGCTCAACGGATTTTCCGGATTCTCCAGACCAGACCACAGACTTCTAGCCTGTAGTTGAGAGGAAGAGGAGGACAGGCCGCCATCCGTAGGTACCGACATTTGGCGTTTGGACTCCGGGGGACTGTTCACTTTCCTGATGACCACCCGATACACTAGAGATCTACCCAAAGGAGCCGGCGTAAACTTCGTATGATTCAGCGTGTACTGGGCCGGAAAGCGAACATTCTTCCTGTTCAGGAGCAATTCGATGAAATAAAATCCGGTATCAAATTTCACAGTGACATCCCACCTAGGTATCGCTGCAGAGGGGTGGTCGCTGTCGCTGTCAGTATCCACGAAACGGACGGTCAGTTGTCGAGTAAATCCCTGATTCGAATTGCTGACGAAATGGACGACTGCTTTGGGCCCAATCTGCTGACTCGACCCGCTGCCAGCAAAACAAACCAAATTGGCAGTATAAATCTCTTTGTCCAAAGTCGTCATACCTTATATATATACGTGAATTATAGACAGACTACTAATAACCTAAAACACACAAAATATACGTACACATACAAGTAATAAAAATGCGCCTTGCAGTCGCATGTAAAATGCATGCGTGGTAATAGCCAGAGGTCCCAACCTTAACATCCATATATTGGATACCTTGCCATGACCTCTGGGCTCCTCATGGCGGGTGGTTTTTTGCGAACTTCTTGGCTAAAATATCACCCACAACATTTTGTAAAAAGGTGTGGGGTGGCTGCTACAGCAAAACTAACGCAAAATTCGAGCACAATATGGCACATGTTTTAAGTATATACCTCAGACCCAGTAGCGTAGGTAGAAAAAAAATTTCAGGGGCGGGGCGGTCGTGGACCGCGACCTTGGGCGGGGGGTTTAAATTTTCTATTTTTGCACAACCTGGCTTTTTCCTACAGGGGAGGGTGGGGGGCGGCCCTCCCCAGACTTGGGTCGCCCCCCCAGGATTCGGGCCTTCCCCCCCCCCAGAACTTTAAAGTGCCCGGAAAAATAGGGTTTTGAGGGTAAATTCCGAAAAATTTTTCCGGCTTCGCCGGATTTTTACACGTTTTAAAGCATTTCATTTTTTAGCTATTTTAAGCTTAAATTGAGGTTAAAAATAGCTCATATTTTAGCTCAGCAGCAAAAAATAGCTATTTTTAAAGCATTTTTGAAAAAATTTTCTTCCCCCCCCATGACCTGGGGGGGGACCGCCCCCCAGACTCCCCCCCAGAAATTTTTGCCTAGGAAAAACCCAGACAACTACGGTATATATATATATACATTTCACGGAAAAAATGGGTTTTGGTACAGTCAAAGCGGGGGAAAACAATGACTCACCCTGCTCGACTGGCATAAGATAGAGATCTAGTCTAGTCTAGTCTAACCTAATCTAAAATCTAGTGCAAATGAAAGTTCAAGTCTTGTACTTTAAGATCATAATACAAATAACCGTTCCTGTCGATTGAGACTTCGTGTGACACGGGTCCAAATTTGGCACCCAAAAATTGCCCAAAAACCTGAGGGCTGAGGATTTTTCAAAATTTCTCAGATTATGTCAACTCACTGGTAATAGTTATAGGAGCTTTCTTGGTGCATGAAGGGGTTTGTGGATGTGCACCATAACGTGGGCTAGTCGGATTTTCGCTAGGTCACACGGTTGAGAAATAGTGACCATCTTTCCCCCCACACTTTTACCACCAGAGGGGCTTTTTCTCCCGCAGTTTCGTTTTTTGATTTAAGCAAAAATAACGACTAATTGTTTGTTCATTTGAACTGTTATACCCCCCCAAACAAGAAACAAAAATGCTCCTCTGGAGCATAAAAAGTAATATGGGTGATGGTTAGGTTGTAAAATCAAGAGAGGACTAGTCTTTAAAATGCTTAATATGGGGTTAGGTTCAAAAATAGAAGAGGACTAGGTTGTGAGCGAATTATATAATATGGGCACAGCTTCGCCGAACAACCCATATTCGCGGTTTATAAATGCAAATGATTATTCATATCCACAATGCATTTATAGTGCAAAAATAATCGACTGCTATGCATTCGAGCTCTAATGGAACTTTCATTTTAGCAAGCTTTTCTTTCAAGAAAAAGCTCTATAATTTATATATATTTCAATAATAATTTTAGGATTCTGACTTTCTATTTCTAACAAGAAAGTAAAATGCTCCTTCGGAGCATGGAAAAGTAATATGGGTGGATGTGGTGAGGTTGCGAAATCAAGAGAGGACTAGCTTGGAAAATGCTTAATATGGGGCTAGGTTCTAAAAGAAAGGAGGACTAGGTTGTGGGCGAACTAATATGGGTACAGCGTCGCCGAACAACCCATATTAGCGGGCTGTATAAATATTATACATTCATCGATATCAGTTTCTAGACTTTAAATTATAGCTCCAGATTCTAAATTAGATGATATATATATAATCTATATCCGCCTATTCGTACTTCCATGTATTACAAGAATAAAAATGCTCCGATGGAGCATGAAAAATGCAATATGGGTGACACTGGGTTTTAAGCAGACAGAGGACTAGGTTTTAAAACGTTAATATGGGAGGGGCAGGTTGTAAATGCCAGGAGGACTAGGTTAAAAGCGCACTAATATGGACCAGCTTCGCTGAACAACCCATATTCGCGGAAATTGTCCAGACAAAAATGCTGGCGGCAATCCTTCAATAACAGTTTAACAATTTGTCGGCAAGACTTTGCAGCTATTACTATATACATATAATTGTGTTCGTAATATTTAACATTACATAATTACAGTCAGGGGGGGGACATAAATAGGGAAGCAAGCCTCCAACTTTTTCTTCGTTTGGATTTGGATCGGTTTGAGTATACCGTTACGTACCGTGGGCAAATACCTATCCAATCGTATATTCAAACTTCTCTTACACTTCTCTCAGCTTTGGCAGTAACAGGATTTGTCCATGTTTTTTTACCCGCGAATCGGGGAAAAAACATGGTGCGGGGAAAAAACATGGCACGGATTTCTAGCAAGCAACCATTTAGAGTGGTTTAAAAGCGTTGTTTCAGCTGTTTTTAGCGTGCAAAACTACCTAGGCACCATTCTAGCGTCACAACAAGCTTAAAACCCGATTTTTTGGTCAAAATGCCAAATCCGCCGTACCTAACCTGTTTGGGCATGAAACCTGCCGGGAACTGGCCATAATATGCAGAATATCGCTAGAAATAAGTTAGTTGTGTTAAAAATTGCAATATCCCATCATTTTTTAAGTTTTTTCAAAATTTTCATTTTTACCATAGAAACTTATGAAACCTGGCATGTTGATGCTGCAAATCAAATTTTCGAGCTAGCAGCTTCAAAAATGCTTAAAGTTGGCATATTTTGAGTTTTTAGCGGTTTTAAAGCATTCTCTTTCCTATAGAAGCATTAGTTACGCCTTCCTGAAGCATACGCAAAAATTTGAAAATTTGGTCACCATGTTTTTTCCCCGCTCTAGTGGACCCTATGTGGGGGAAAAGCATGGTCAAATTTTTTTACTGGGTGCACGTAGGGGAAAATCACTATTGCCATGTGATAGAGCAAGTCGAATTATGCCCGCATGCAAATTTATAGTATCCAAAGTTGGATGGTTGGTTAGATATATGCTTGCAAACTTTCGAAAATCCTTAGCATTTTGGCCAATTTTGGGAGGTCAAATTTGGCCAAGTACTGTACTTACAGAATCAAACTTAGAAACAAATCTGGTACTGTAGGGTATACTTCTAGACTTGCTCTTTCTAATGGGCTATACTAGGCAGCTGCAACTGCTATGGTTGGGGAGTAGGCGACCATGTTTTCCCCCCCTCTTCTCCGTCATGTTCCCCCCCCCCTGACTATAATACAACTTACAACACAACTTAATTTAATTAATGCATATAATCCAACACTTAATACTTATATATATACAAGAACAAAAAGTGCTCCTTCGTCGCATGTAAAATACATATGAGTCTTCGTAGGCAGATTGTACATAAGCAAAAACTAGCCTGTAAAATACATATGAGTTCCGTAGGGAGGTTTTAAATTAAGGAAAACAAGTTGCAACCGCTTAACATATGAGCCTGTCCTACAACGAGGCTCATATTGGCGTATGTCATAATACGAATGATTTGCAGATATATATTTTACTTTTATATAAATACATACTGCATAAAGCTTTTCATTACAAATTATCCTTCACATACATAGCTTGTTGATCAGTCATTATGCTCAATTATGCATATGCTCAATACGGTACGCCATGAGGCGCTCTGACTCACAGCGAAGTGGGAACGCATTCTGCGTGTGTAAAATGTGAAAGTGTTTCGAGAATGCATCAGAGGTGTGCCATAGTGTTTCAGGAAACATCAGGTTGCATGTACAGTTCAGCTTGAGCAGTCGTAGTTCACTTCAGTCCATTTCTTCTGGGCCACAACGTCTATTCATTTTCCGTAATGTGGATGAAGCTGAGGTTCTTTAATGAGGCTTTAATGTGGAATGCAATGTGACGCCAATATGAGCCTCGTTGTAGGACAGGCTCATATGTTAAGCGGTTGCAACTTGTTTTCCTTAATTTACAACCTCCCTACGGAACTCATATGTATTTTACAGGCTAGTTTTTGCTTATGTACAATCTGCCTACGAAGACTCATATGTATTTTACATGCGACGAAGGAGCACTTTTTGTTCTTGTTTTCTATTATTTTATATATGTATGCTCCTGAAGGTATGTATGTAGATATCTTTCAACAGCAGAAAACAAGCCAACCACAACACTCCACAACCACTTTGAGCATGCAGTTCTATGACAAATGTTGCGCAGATCGCTCAGGTCTTTCATTTGGTACCAAATTTGACCCCTTTTGAAAAATTTCATTTTTGACCGAAAATCGCCTAAGTCCCCACCCCACCCCCACCACAACACTCTACAGCCACTTTGAGCATGCAGTTCTATGGCAAACGTTGCTCAGCTCGCTTAGGGCTTTCATTTGGTACCAAATTTGACCACTTTTGAAAATTTTCATTTTTGACCCCATGACCTCTCACCGACCTGACCCTCCAGATGACAAAGTGGAACCAGCACAGCAACATGGGTGGGTCAGACGGCAAAACGGATGCCAGGAATGAGCTGGGCGCACCAGAAAACCCCTATAGACAATGTTTTGTCGGGCTATGTACAGTCCTATATGGTGTTCCCGGAAGTCGGTACCGACCGGACCCTCCAGACGGCAAAGTGGAACCAGCACAGCAAGATGGGTGGGTCCCCGTCCAAAGATTGCAGCCTTTCCGCGGTGGATGGGATACTACCTCCGGGGACCTCGTGGACGCTTGGGGAAGACCGAATTTGCCTTCACACCCAGGTCCCTCTGGGAATCAAATCAGTTTGTGGGCACAGCCGACCCGCCCCCGCAGGCTTCCTTGCCCCATCTCGGGTTTTTGGATCCGGGCGGCCCTAACCCGGCCGGGTACCGCCCCCCTGCAGCAATGACTCTCGTCTGTTTATTGCTGCTTCTACTCATGGCCGGCGATATTCACCCTAACCCTGGACCTACTAACCCCCCGACCCGGTACCCGTGTGGCAAATGCCACAACAGTGTACCCTGGAAAGCTTGGAGTATACGGTGCGACACATGTAGCTACTGGTTCCATCTGAACTGTTCTGGTCTCTCAGTCAGGGAGATAAAGCAAATTGACAAGTCAGGATCTACGTGGTCCTGTGAAGCCTGTGGTCAACAGCAATTACGGCAGCAACCTTCCTCATCTACAAGTACTGTAACCACCGTCCCCAGACCCCCCACCCTCCGAGCCACAAATAACGCTAACCGCCCACCGCCCGCCCGACCAGCCCACCTCAATATACTGCAGTGGAACTGCAGCAGTGCCAGGCAACGGAAAACAGAACTGGTTAAGTACTTGTCAGATTGTGTTGCCCACGGAAACCCTGTGGATGTCGTTGCTCTACAGGAAACGAGACTCCAACCTGACCACAACTTCAGTCTGCCGGGCTACTCCATCATAAGGAAGGATCGAGTCAGAGGACGAAGGAGAGGACAAGACGGGCCCCCTGTCGGAGGCGGCCTGATAACTGCTGTCCGTGACGGGGTAGCCTACAGTGTTGAGCCTGGACCCTGGGTAGCCCGGGATGATGACGTTACGGAAGTACTGGTCTGCACAGTACAAACGGGGAACCACCAGTCTACCAAATTCCGGATTGCCAACGTCTATCTCCCGCCAATACGTGCTGCTGCTGACGATGACAGGCAGCTGAACTTTAACCCGAACACTCTCCCCAGTGGTCCAACCACAGTAATCTGTGGTGATTTCAACGCTCACTCACCGTTATGGGACAATGCAATCACAACGAACAGGGTGGGTGCAGCCCTGGAAGAATGGATCGTGGACTCTAATCTGACCGCAGCCAACGATGGATCGCCAACTAGAACCGACTACCGAACCGGCAGTGCAGCGGCCCCGGACGTAACTGTCATCCACAATTCAATGACTGACAGAGTATCCTGGGCAACTAGTGATGACCTAGGATCTGACCGTTTGCCCATTGCCATCAAGATCGCTACAGCTGACCACTGCCAAAATGGCCGTCCTCGCATTGCTGCCAAGCCTTCCTTCAAGAAGGCAAACTGGAAAGAGTTTGCTTCGACTGTGGATAAATACCTGGCAGATCAGGAATATTTTGGCGTCCAGACGGCCTTTGCCGCAAACAAAATTCTGGTCTCTGCAATCAATGCTGGGGCCAAAGCCCACATCCCATATGGAAGGAGACCCCAGCCGAAGCCATGGTGGTCGGAGGAAGTCGACGCTGCGGTCAGAAGAAGAAGGGAAGCCAGGAATCTGGCTCATAGATCTGAGCAAGACAGGACCGAATGGATAAGGATCTCCCAGGACACCAGCAGAATCATCAGCTCAGCGAAAACCAACTGGTGGAAAGAGCAAG
Source organism: Trissonchulus latispiculum (assembly GCA_030248195.1). Taxonomy (NCBI): domain Eukaryota; kingdom Metazoa; phylum Nematoda; class Enoplea; order Enoplida; family Ironidae; genus Trissonchulus; species Trissonchulus latispiculum. Next base: position 25,670 of record JASAND010011733.1, read on the forward strand.
CAGGTTCCCTATCTCATGCCACCAACCCTGCTAAGCTCTGGTCAACGATTAGCGCCATTGATGGAAAGTATACCCAACCAAATGGCGCTGCCCTGGTGGTCCGGGACAAGAAGCTGTTCTCGGATAGAGCGAAGGCAAACTGCTTTGCGAAACAGTTTGCTGCTGTTAGCCGAATCAGAATTCCCAGATCAGACCGGAGGCGAGTCAGGAAGATCATGGACCAGCATAAAGTCAGCTGCAGCGATAACTGTGCCACCTGCTCCCCCTTTACTGACGCGGCTGCAATCAACAGTGTCAGGGCGGGGCGTGCGGCGGGCGCTGATGGCGTCTATCCAGAAATGTTACACCACCTGTCCCCAACTGGAAGACGCGCTGTCAGCCACCTCATCAACCTGAGCTGGAGGCTAAAGCAAATCCCTGCTGAATGGAAGACTGCCGTGATAATCCCGATCTTAAAGAAAGGAAAACATCCCAACGATCCTGCATCCTATCGCCCGATCAGCTTGACCAGCTGTTTGGCGAAAACGATGGAGCGCGCAGTCAAAAATCTACTTAGTCACCATCTGGAGAGTACCGATTCCCTAACTCCTGTACAAGCCGGATTCAGATCTAATCACTCCACAGAAGATCAGATTTTGCGCATTGTCCAGAACGTAGCAGACGGATTCCACCAACGCCCTCCGCAGAGGACCGTCATGGTTCTTGTGGACTTTGCCAGAGCATTCGATACAGTTTGGAAAACGGGCATGCTCAGAAAACTTGCTAACTGCCGAGTCGCGGCCTGTCTGACGAGATGGATTGGTCAATTCCTCGCCGACAGGAGAGCCAAAGTCAGAATTGGTGGAAGTGTCAGCAGAAGTGTCCAGCTGCGTGCAGGAGTCCCGCAGGGAGCTGTTCTCTCTCCTACTCTCTTCACCGTCTACATCAATGACCTAGTCAACAGACTCCCGGAGGGCGTGCAAGTTAGCCTGTTCGCAGATGACTTGGCCGTTTGGACTAACCACAGCCGGATCAGCGAGGCCGAGAAGCTCATCAACCGGGCAATGGTCACTATCAAGGACTGGGCGGACACGTGGAAGATGTCTGTGAACGTCGGAAAATGTGAGTCCACCATCTTGTCTACTGACCCACACGAGGCCGGGTCAACGGTGAACATCAAATACGACGACCAGGCCACCCCATTCAGTCGGAATCCAACCTTTCTTGGAATAACCTTCGACCGACGACTCACCTTCAAGGAACACATAACCAGACTCAAGGTCCGGCTCCAGAAACGGATCTCTACCCTGGCTGCATTGTCCGGAAAATCCTGGGGCATGCAAAAGGAGTCCTTGCGGCCAGTATATCTGGCCTACGCTAGATCCCTCATTGACTATGGCTTCGCCGCCTGGGGCCCCTCAGTGGCGCCCACAAATCTGCAGCAGTTGGAAGTTATCAACAGTAGAGCGGCCAGAATAATCAGTGGATGTACCCGGAGCGCACCCACTGAAGGAGTCCTCCTAGAAGCAGGCTTACTCCCACTGAGCGTGGTCCGGGACCAGAAGACGGCCTGCTCCTACTTCAAGTCCAAAGCCCTACCGGAAGAAAACCCACGGAATTCAGTTACCAACCGCGCGCAGAGGAGGAGGCTGAAGTCAGTAAAATCGTGGAGAGAGGCTGCAGAAAGTCTGCCGATCACGGCAGAAATCAATCAGTACCCCATTGAAGCCCTGGCGGTCCCCACCCCGGATCCTCCATGGAGGCCAAGGAACCAACCACTAGTCTTTGTGGAAACCGATGCAGCCAGGGGCAAGAGCCCTGACCAAATTATCCATCATTTTTCATCTCCCCCAGCGGAGCTCCCCTGGGAACCCAACGTTATGATATGGACGGACGGCTCAGCTTCGGGCGGAACCACAGACGGCGGAGCTGGCGCGGTAATCAAATCGGACTACGGACTGACGACCTATCTGCATAAGCCAGCTGGAAAGTTCTGCTCAAGTTACAGAGCGGAACTTGTGGCCATCGAACGAGCGCTCAGTTGGTGCACCAAGAACAAATATCTACTCCCCGTCGATTCCCTGATCCTATTTGAGAGTGATAGCCAGTCCGCCTGTCTATGACTCAGCAACAGCAACAGCGTCCCGGATCCAATCATTGAAAAATCAGAACTCTGCTAGATGAACTAAATGTACCGGTTGCCTTCCGCTGGGTTCCTGGGCGTGCAGGAATCTGGGGTAACGAAGAAGCGGATAAACTGGCCAAGGAGGGCAGCAAGATGCCACAGGACCAGAAACCGCTAGACCAGTCATCCATCCGCAGTCTCATCTACCGCCGAACCCGGGAAAACTGGCGCAGCAGCCTGTCGCGTAACCCCGTTTACTCAAGCAAACCCAACCAGACGACCAGTCCCGCTCGAATCGGAAAGGTGCCTATCCAGGCGGGATAGGGTAATCCTAGCCCAACTTCGGGCCGGCGGACACTGTCCAATACTCCAAATCCTATCTGCACAGGATAGGAGCTGTGGACAGTCCAATCTGTGACAGGTGTGGGGAAGAGGAGGAGGATGCTGTCCATCTAGTCCTGAAATGTCCCGCCCTCACCTCCCAACGAACCCGTACCTTGGGCTGCAGGGCAAGCCTGGGATGTCTTCCGGCCAGTCCTCAGCTGGTCATCCAGTTCCTGAGGGAGGCAGGGGCCATTCCTATGGTTCCTCCAATCTATGCCTAGCGATGATTCCTGAACAGAGAGAGAGAGATGGGTGGGTCAGACGGCAAAACGGACACCGGGAATGAGCTGGGCGCACCAGAAAACCCCTATAGACAAAGTTTGGAGAAGCAAAGTAAAGCCTACTATGGACCTCCGGGAAGCGGTTACCGACCTGACCCCTCAGACGGTCAACTGGAACCAGCCCAGCATCTTGGGCTACTCGCGCAGCAAAACTAATAGCGGGAATCGATTCTCCGTCCCAAAAAACCTTTGTTTGCAAAAGTTGAGCCACCCATGTAGCAAAATAAGCGAAAAAATAAAGTTCAAAGTTCAAAGTTCGACCCAAAATTCACCAACTTTGGCCGGTCAGTACCGAAAAATTACGCACGGAGACGGAAAATCATATAGCATTTGAACGACCCCGATATGTGTATATACTGTTTAACCATATAGTCAGTATTACCCCATATATAGCCCAATCTGACTTATTAAGGCGCCTTTGAAGCATACTTTTTGGCCATTTTAGCGTTTTGGCCGACTTTGGCCCCCAGCCAAAAATTTTTTCCTGCTCCGGGAGGCATAAAAACTAGCTTATTTTCTAATTTTTGATTTGTACTACAAGAATATATATGGGTTTCATAGGCAAAATTTTTTCTATCTATAGTTATTCAAACTACAAAACCCCCTTATGAGACATCAAAAGCGAGAAACCGGAAAAGAAAAAACACAATTTTCGTAAGCGATTGTTGGCGCAACTTTTTAACGGAAAGTGGTACGGGGATGAAACTTGGCGAACATACTAAACTCGACACGTACAATTTTTTGCGCACATAATCTGCGCAGGATCTGCTGCAGGAATCTGCGCAGCTTCTGCGCAGCCTTGTTTTACACGGTCATTCGACCATTTTCACTCATATTATAGGGGTCGCTACCGCGACCCCTATGATATATATATATATACGTATATATATATATATATATATATATATATAAATATGCAGTAAAATTGGTGTCACAAATTCCGCTCTGGTAACTCACTATACAACGGTTGAAGTATACAAAGCATATATAATATTTCAAAATCAGCAAACTCGCCTGGAAAGCTGACGAATTTAGAACTTAAGACAATAAAGGTCAAATGCGGAGTGGAGCATGCGTACCCGCGAATATGGGTTGTTCAGCGAAGCTGGTCCATATTAGTGCGCTTTTAACGTAGTCCTCCTGGCATTTACAACCTGCCCCTCCCATATTAACGTTTTAAAACCTAGTCCTCTGTCTGCTTAAAACCCAGTGTCACCCATATTGCATTTTTTATGCTCCATCGGAGCATTTTTATTCTTGTCCTATTTCATTTTTAAGGTTCTCAGTAAAACATAAGCAAGAATGTTAAAGCTTTATGAAAGAAACTTTAAAAATCCCCCCCCAATAATTACGTAACAGTCAACCAAGCCATAGAACAAAGAAGCTTGAAAAGTACAAATTACAAATTACAAAGATTTTGGCAGAAAAACCCTCATCCACTACAAATAAGAATATTTTAGAAAGCTGCAGAAAGTTATCTATAGTTTGTTATAAGCCATGCTGTACTTCAGCAGCACTCTACCACAGCGCAACCAGACGCAAACGTCACTGCCAAAAGGAGACTTATACGCTGTGTTTTTTTTGCGAAAAAAACTGCGAAATTCCGCACTTTTTTTGAAAATTCCGCAACTTTTTTCGGAGCTCTGCGTAAAGTTCCGCAAAAATTTTTGGCCTTCAGTAGAAATTTTCAGTTGTCTCAGATGAAAATTAAACGTATTTCACATACTTTTGAAGCAAATTTCTCAAAAATTTCACCTTCGGCATTTGTGTACGGTAGACACCTTTAATCTTGGCTGATTTAGAATGCACAGTGACAGCTATGCAATGAAGTTCTTTTAGCGATGAAAAATTTGTCAAAGCATATTATTTTTTAACAATTTTGCCTTTTAGCATTTTGATTATATTTTAGGATTTTACTGCCTGCCGAAACTAAATTTTTGAGAATTTCCACTAAGGATTTTCCTCTGGTTTACAAGATTTTCTCAGCTTCTGGGGGCTCCGCCCCCAGACCCCCGCGTGTCTCTAAACTATTATATAATTTTTATGTACATATGCATATTTATTTATACTTATATACACATGCTTCGGCTTTAGAAAAATAGTTATTTCTTGGTTAATACGTTTTTAAATAAAAAATGTGTTTAAATACACCCAAATTACTAAAATTCATTAGTTACCTTTAAAAAACTAAAAAACAAGAATTTCGCAATTTTTTGCGAAATTCCGCAAAAAATTTTGGAGGACTGCGTAAAAGTTCGCAAAAAGTTTCGACGAAAAAAAACACAGCTTATACGGCATGATTTCCAATGCTATGCTGCCCGTGCCTGCAGAATTTCAGACGATTACAACTTTTGTGTAGCTAGTTATAGGCCGTGCTGTACTTCAGCAGCACTCTACTGCAGCGCAACTAGACGCAAACGTCACTGCCAAAAAAGGAAACTTATACGGCATGATTTCCAATGCTATTCTACACGTGCCTGCAGAATTTCAGACGATTACTACTTTTGTGTAGCTAGTTATAAGCCGTGCTGTACTTCAGCAGCACTCTACTGCAGCGCAACTAGACGCAAACGTCACTGCCAAAAAAGGAAACTTATACGGCATGATTTAAAATGCTATTCTACACGTGCCTGCAGAATTTCAGACGATTACTACTTTTGTGGAGCTAGTTATAGGCCGTGCTGTACTTCAGCAGCACTCTACTGCAGCGCAACTAGACGCAAACGTCACTGCCAAAAAAGGAAACTTATACGACATGAATATCCAATGCTATTCTACACGTGCCTGCAGAATTTCAGACGATTACAACATTTGTGTAGCTAGGCCGTGCTGTACTTCAGCAGCACTCTACTGCAGCGCAACTGGACGAAAACGTCACCGCCAAAAAAGGAGACTTATACGGCATGATTTCCAATGCTATGCTGCCCGTGCCTGCAGAATTTCAGACGATTACAACTTTTGTGTAGCTAGTTATAGGCCGTGCTGTACTTCAGCAGCACTCTACTGCAGCGCAACTAGACGCTAACGTCACTGCCAAAAAAGGAAACTTATACGGCATGATTTCCAATGCTATTCTACACGTGCCTGCAGAATTTCAGACGATTACTACTTTTGTGTAGCTAGTTATAAGCCGTGCTGTGCTTCAGCAGCACTCTACTGCAGCGCAACTAGACGCGAACGTCACTGCCAAAAAAGGAAACTTATACGGCATGATTTCCAATGCTATTCTACACGTGCCTGCAGAATTTCAGACGATTACTACTTTTGTGTAGCTAGTTATAGGCCGTGCTGTACTTCAGCAGCACTCTACTGCAGCGCAACTAGACGCAAACGTCACTGCCAAAAAATGAAACTTATACGGCATGATTTCCAATGCTATTCTACACGTGCCTGCAGAATTTCAGACGATTGCAACTTTTGTGTAGCTAGTTATAGGCCGTGCTCTCAGCAGCACTCTACTGCAGCGCAACTGGACGAAAACGTCACCGCCAAAAAAAGGAGACTTATACGGCATAATTTCCAATGCTATGCTGCCCGTGCCTGCAGAATTTCAGACGATTACAACATTTGTGTAGCTAGGCCGTGCTGTACTTCAGCAGCACTCTACTGCAGCGCAACTGGACGAAAACGTCACCGCCAAAAAAGGAGACTTATACGGCATGATTTCCAATGCTATGCTGCCCGTGCCTGCAGAACTTCAGACGATTACAACTTTTGTGTAGCTAGTTATAGGCCGTGCTGTACTTCAGCAGCACTCTACTGCAGCGCAACTAGACGCAAACGTCACTGCCAAAAAAGGAAACTTATACGACATGAATATCCAATGCTATTCTACACGTGCCTGCAGAATTTCAGACGATTGCAACTTTTGTGTAGCTAGTTATAGGCCGTGCTGTACTTCAGCAGCACTCTACTGCAGCGCAACTGGACGAAAACGTCACCGCCAAAAAAAGGAGACTTATACGGCATGATTTCCAATGCTCAGGGTTGGGCGAGACCGAGATTTCACCGAGACCGAGACCGAGAACGAGACCAGGGTACCGAGACCGAGACCGAGACTTGCAATTTTTAGCTTAAACTTAGTTTCTTCCAGTTTTTGAAGCTTAGATCTAGTATTAGGGGCTTTAACACATAAACACAAGAACCAAAAATGCTCCTTCGTCGCATGTAAAATACATATGAGTACTCTCAGGCAGGTTGTACAAACACGGAAACTAGCCTGTAAAATGCATATGAGTGGCGTTGAGGTTGTAAATTAAGGAAAACAAAGTTGCAACGGCTTAA
>JASAND010011734.1:0-29616 GCA_030248195.1 Trissonchulus latispiculum
TTGTGTAAGGGACGGAAGAAAGGGCAACACAGTTATTTTATAGGTCGAGGATGATCATGACGAATTCAAAAATCGATTTCGCTTAACCTCAAATTTGGCGACGAAATTCCCGAAAAGTTAACCTAGTCTTCTAAAAGATCTCAAATGTGATAATAATGCCGCAAATCAACATTTTTAAATCTCTTATATATTCATGAGTGCACCAAAATTGATTTCGGCGTACTTCTTCTCTGTCTTCTAACCGAACACTTTCAGCACAGCAGGTTGAATGTATAACTGAAATAAAATGCATAAAATATTTACATACTGTACCAAGATGCAAGAGTACATGATAGGAAGACTTCGAAACAGTGCCCTTAATACCGTACCCTAGTGCAAATAGCCTGTCAGCAGCATAAAAAGGCCAAAATCTCGGAGGAAGGGGGTCACGGTTAACACAGTTAACTATAAAGCTATATGCGTTTAAATTAAACGAATCTGACTAGCTAATCGTCTTCGTTGTGTCAGAATTACGTGTAGCTGGAGATCCCCGGAGATTCGGGGCTCAGCTTAGCATTGCTAGGCGTGTTTTTATATGCGAAAATACAGAAATTCATTTGATTGGGCTACTTAACCTCTGCTACAGAAATTCACGAATGAGGGTTATGGCAGCTTAACTAAGTAGCCAATGAAATGCATTTCAGTTCAATCGCATGTAAACAATGCTAAACTGAGCCCCCCGAGATATTTGGGTCACCTAATACATACCACCTCGACATATGCTAGGCGATATGCCAATCAGATTTGCTTTAGTTCAAACTCGTATGAGCACATGGTTTTGGCCATAAGATTTTGGCCTTAATGCTCCGAGCATCTTACAGTTCAATTACACTAAGAAGGATGCGGTGTCGTACTTTTCCTATCATTTACTCTTTACTCGTATTGTTGGGATGGCAAATACACGCAGTAGGAGCAGTTGAATAAGTATGAGACCAGTCATATCAGCTATGTAAAATACGGATTAGATTTGTTGTTCCCCGCTGATAATTGCCAAATCTATTTGAAATTGTAGCCATAACGGAGGCACAATGAGCCTAATTGTTTGGGTTGGGGCGTCCAAACTTAAGCAGAAAATGGCTGATTTTGGTCGAACCAGAAGCCTGAGTTTTTGGACAGACAGGATAGTGTCCAATCCTTTTTTTCCTTTGTTCAGCTCAGTTTATTTCTATTTTTAAAAGCGAGCATCTAGTCAGAATACAGAAAGTAGAAGTATTCCGGCAGGAACATCTGGACCATAGGATAACGTGGGGAATGGGGGGGGGGGGTGCAGACCTCCTCCCCCAGACCGAAGTGTAAAAAACAGGTAGACCCCCTCAACGAAAAGGAAAAAAAAGGGCAGACCCTCTCGTCCAGGAAGCAAAAAAGGGTAGACCCCTCAGCGAATTCACTAAAAATTTATAATTTCTAGCAAATTTTAGCGATTTTTTCAAAAAATGTCTTAAAAATCGCTAAAATTTGTCATTTTTTACTAATTTTTGGTCAAAAACGTTAAAAATTCGCAATGTTTGCTAATATCGGGGCAGACCCCTTAAAATTTTGAATTTTTCAGGGGTAGACCCTTCGCCGAGGTCGGGATAGACCCCCCCAGAATCGGACCCCGTGTTAATGTATGGTCTGGACTGTCTCACGAACTATTCATCGATTTTAAATTTATATTCTTTATGTTAAGCAAGCTGCTAGAGCACCGACGATATCAAAATAAAAACGAAGCCAGAAAACTTACAGTGCAAAATTCCATAAATTGGTTACTGCGGCATTCAGAAATAGAGTAAACATTTAAACAGCTAACAACTTTCTTAAGTTTTAGTCATCTTTTAAATTTTATTTATAATTTGTTTACTCTTTCATATATTTATTCACTAATTTGATAACTGTTGATTTACCGATACATTGTTCGTTTAATTGTTTAAATTTTTTTTGTTTTGCTACCTAACTTACCTGAATGGATGGCATGATTGATCCTATCTTCCCGTTCCAGAAGGTGCTGGAGAAAAGAAACAAATTTGCAAAAGGACGAAAAATATAAACTGTGGTTCACAAGTTCGAACTTCCACTAGTAATGAATTTAATCGTGCAGTAAATTGTGTTAATTGCTCAAGGGCAAGCCCCTCTACTTTTCCCGAAAGCTCCATTCCGAATGTCCAATCCTGTGTTTTGTAATTTATATGGAATTCTTGATTCCGCGGTATTAAGAAGCTGCTTGTCACATAAGCGGAACAACATACTTTGGTGCCTAATGTCATAGGTGGCCGTATTCCTAAATTCTGCGACTAATCCAGCAGTTTGACCAAAACCCTGACTAGCAGCGCAGAAATTCTTCATCCAACACTGGGATACATTCCCCGCTTCCAGATCATTGCCGCGCAGTTGCAGTTCTGGTTGCACTGGTTGATGCAGTTTTGCTGACTTGTCATAATTGGCAGGCATTCCGGGAAGATCGTTATAGGGCAAGTCGTAGTCTTCGTGATTTACCTTCGTCGCAAATCATCAAAACGACAAGTGTCTCAAGCAAGGTTTTTGTTTTAGGCCGCACTGGTATTGTGCCATTTTGTTGAAGTTTCGACATTTTCAGTCAAACAGTTTTACAATTTGTGAAATCAGTTTGGGGAGGTCCATTTCATGAAGAAATCCTCGTACTTTCCTAAGGAGTTATTCTGATTGAGTCGATAGCACTGAGCTGAAGCACATGAAATCCCATGTTTTACAAAAGCAGAACACAGTTCATTGACTAATCTTCTCTAACTAAACTAAAATCATACCCCTGTCTACATTTATTCGTGACAGCAAGAGTACATGATAGAAAAAGTATGAAACTCCCACATTACTATGTGCTAAACATGCTTACATGGTCGGTTCGTTAACTCGGGACCTCCCCCGAAACTTTCGGGGGGGGGGGGGGAGTCCCACTTACACTAATTATACGCTTGCAGGCGGGGAATTACCAGCGATTGGCCCATTTCGTTTCTTACGGTAGACATTTTATTAGTAATAATTATAACTTTAATCAGGGTAGTGCAACTACAACTACAACGAGTGCACACTACATTCCTAGGAAATTTAGTTTTGTGCAACAATTTTTGTATCATTGGAAAGAGCAAAAAATGCTACACGGTTGTCGAATTAGTTTTTTAATTGCACTACCCTGATTAAAGTTATAATTATTACTAATAAAATGCCTACCGTAAGCTTAAGCTAATGGGCCAATCAGCGAGCAGACACACAGTTATATGGAAGCATGTAATAATGTTGGGGGTCCCGAGTTAACGATCCGAGCATGCCAAGCATGTTTAACACATGTAGTAGTGTAAGAGTTTCATACACTTATTCTATTATGTAGTCTTGGTGACAGTATATATCGGGTAAGCTTTAATAATACTACACTCTGTTGAACTCATATAATTGACGTCTCTAATCAAAGAAAATTTGTAAGAAATTGATAGTGGACTGTGCAATCGAAATCAGCTCAAAAAATGATTTCTGATTTCACTTACGAGGATTAGGAAACAAGTCGTTGGCAGATTTGTCGCCATAATAGTTGATTGAAGATGGCTGTATGCTCTGCAGATATGCACATGCAGAAAGAAATACACGTCTGGGTGTTTTTGTTATAATTCCATGCCGCGCATTGGCAGCTGCTTTGGCAATCAACTTCTTTGACTATCACGATGCCACACTTCCAACGGTCTGAGCGATGAGATGCTGCCATTTCTTGATACCAGTAATCCTTGTCGAAAAAAGTAGTCCTGGCAAGCTGAAAATGTTCAGATATATAAATATATCTTAGCCAAGATTTAAAGTACGAAGTTTGTTTTTCGCCTTAAAATCACCTTACTTTGTTCTGAATTCTAAACCTCGTTACCTATAATGACACCTCTTTAATATTCTATACTTTTATCCTTTACGTAGTTATGTAGGACTGTTACCAGCGACGGCCAAAAACTATATTTTAGCAAATGCGTATACAAACCTTGTGTAGCATTTCTGCCAAGGTTGGTTGACCAAGAAGAAACCGAGGACAAGTTAAACGCAGGTGTCAGGCACCCCTCGTACCCAGGAAGCCGTGACCTAGGAGAAGGGAAGGGGAGGTTCAGCTTTTCATTCAAAATTGAAAGTAAAGAATTGGCCCAGCTCTGCGTAGAACAAACGGCCCTTCTGCTTCGAAGTCAAACATGCTATGCTAATAACTCACTGCACCACAGGGCCGTCAGCGGAACTCCCATATCAGGCTTATCAATCTTCCTATGCCTGTTTCCCTTACATTGGTGTAGCACTCTACAAACTCAACTAACAATTAAGACAATGATAGGCGGAGTCATACAAAATAGATATTGATTATTGGTTAAAGTTTAAATTGCTTCCGACTTATGAAAACGTACGGTCGTAGGCCAAAAGGCAGGAGATAAGGGAAACCGATAAAAGCAATAGGTAACGGATAATCAATCGTGATACTTGAAATATTTGATATTTTCAAATATAGTTCAAAAGTTTATGTTTTGCTTAAGAATGTTTTGAGAATTGCTCAACCGTGAGAAATGCAAAGTATTGACTACATGTTACATAGATTTTCAAAGAAGCCAAATAACCATTTTTTGTTAAAACTAAAATCATTGCAGAAAAAGTATAATTACTTTAATATTATTTTAGAACTCTATAAATTTGGTGAGCAGAGCATAAACAAGATAAGAAAGGATGAGGTGACATAACACTAACCTTTCATGCCAGATAAACAGAACTTGCTAATGTTATTATTATCCAACATATGTGCTTTAAGAATGATACATAGCTCAGTATTGCGTTATTATCATGGATTTAACCACACATAAAAAGTTGGTTGGAAAGCAATCAATTGAGTAGGCAATTTAAAAAAAATTAAAACCTTGCAACATGATAGTGGAGAAATTTAATTGGAATCCAAAGTTAAAGTACAATATATTGCACTGAAATTCAAAAATAATATAATCATTTGCTACTTTCCATGCCAAATTGCAAAAAAACATATAGCAAAACAGCTAGTTTAAAAGCTTAAAAACAAAAGGTAAATTGGGTTTCTTACAGCTTTTGAATTTCTGATTAATCGACCCCGAAAAATTTGAATGGGGATGATATGAAAAGAGCTGATCAAATCTGGATACGTAAGGAGTAACGGTGAAGTTAGTATGTTGCCTAGAATTTGTATCTCTAACGGGCACCGGTGCCAAAAGACCATTTTCACGTGTCATGAAGTTAAGTAGTTTAATAATAGTAATGCATTCTTAGTTTATTAGATTATTTAACCTCTAGTTTTCTCACAGTGCTATGCGCACACGGATTCGTATCCTTCCCTCGAAACAATAAAACGATTACGTAAATTCAGAAACAGTAAAGGTAAAATAATATTGCTAAATGTACTTTAATTAATATAATTGGAAGAACTTGACATTATGAACAGAAATTTTACAAAGCAATATTCCATTGATGAGTGGTTATTTCATCTGAAACAATTTATAACAAAATAATAATAATAATAATATTTAAATTCTATGCTCACTTTTGGAAAAGAATTTGTAGAAATACCGACATTTTTGTGATCTAGTAGGTACAGCAATGAGTGACAGCGGAACTTTTTTGGACCTAACGAAGAATAATTCAATAAGTGAATATCTGGGGTCATTTTTAAGTAGTTTTCAGTAGCTTTAGCGCATTCGAGCCTGATTACCTATGCATGTATGTGGAGCTCAGATTTGAATTGTACTGGTAGCGCTCGCAACTGGACAAATATTATGTACTCAATACAGGTCCGTTAGGAACTGTCTCAAATTGAAAATCAAATAATTCGATTTATTAAAACGTTTCATTTAGCAGCTGATATACGTTTTCTTATGCATTTATTTTGTCTGCCAGTCAGACTTTTCTACTTTTTGTTTACAGCAAAAACTAGACTAAAAACTTGAAGTTATTGTACTGAAAAACTTGAAAAGGAAGCAACGTTATGAAGTTTTTCAGTTTTTAGTTAAGTCAAAAAATAAAACGTATATACGGTTTCGCAAACGCATTTTAGCTGAAAAATACTATTTATTTCGTCTTGAAATTTGAGACAGTTCCTTAAGGTATACTTCTATTAAATTGTATACAAATATTATACACGTATCGTATACAATGTGCGCTTGAAACATCACAGTCCGCAGAACCCACAACTTACGAACGGGCGTTAGACAACACAAGCAAACGGACAAAACTGTAAGACGACTTTCTTTCGTTTGTAAACTGTTCTCGCGGTTGAGTTTGTTGCCAAATTTTGAGGACACTACAAAACTGCATAACCAGTTTAGACCAAAATGCACCAGACCTTGATGACGGTCCGCAAAATGTTCCAGCGTTTTGAATTCCGTAAAAAATCCCGATGTCGTTTGCAAGCTTTCTCCTAAGGCACAGAGATTCTTATGCCAACATTTGTTGGTGCTCTGCTCAAATACGATGGCAGCACAACTGCAACTGTCCTTGCACTGCTGAAAGCAGCCTCCCTGATTTACAGACGTTGCTGGCATTCCTGGAAGGTCATGCAGTGGTACACTTTTCCCTGGAAGTTGTCCTGATCCTACAAAAGAATGTATTTTAGAAAAATCTGCCGTTTGAGTTAGAATCACTAATCTCAATATGTTGGTATAAAGGTCTAAAACTGTAGCTTTTGTAAATAGTGTTTAGTTCCACGCTCTGTCTGTGTGTTTTCTTTCACCATAGTTGTGTTTATGTAGTGTGCATACAAATGTCTGAGGAGTGCACTTCTGACAGTGCTATAACTTACACTTATCATTGCCTAAAGTCGGAAACTACTTGATTGATTTTAATTGGTTGATTTTAAGCAATAAGCAACAATTGTGCTTAATGATTAAACCTGATTCACTTTACACGTGTCAAGTTTAAATTAAACAAAATTAAATTACATTACATTTAGGTGAAGTTTTAAATTTTACAGTTACAATTTAAAGTTTACTTCTGATGGGAACCAGCAGACTGTCCGCTTTGTCACCGTAGTAGAATTTTGGAGCATCTGCAACTGCTGCAGTCAGGCCGCAGCTGTTGAAAAGTTTACAGGTGGCTGTGGTATTGTCAAACTCCCAGGCACCGCACTGGCAGTCGTCATGACAAGACTGACAGCAATCTTTGTAGCTCTGGCCTGAGCTGGTGTTCAGAACATGGCTGGGATCTGCAGGAGTAAGCGATCCTTTTCTGGCAAAATAGCTACTACAAACTGAAAAAAAGAAACTGGAAATAATGAAATTAGAAACTGTATTTTTGTTTTGGAAACAAAGAAATTCATCAGACCCAATGGTAAAACTCAGCCAACAACTAATCCACGGCCTCTACGAGCAACCAACGGCATGTAATGTTTGAGGACGGCTTAGACCCGGTCGATCCGGCCTGACTAGTGTTTGGAATTTGCCCAAATTTTCCTTGGTTGGTTTGGCTTGGTTTGGTCGGAGTTTAATGTTGGCCAGCCGATTGGTTGTTGGCTATTGTTTAGCTATTGGCCAAACGTGGCTTGTACAGTAGCACAGCACTAGCACAGTAGACGCATAATTCACTCATTTTATGCTTCTGGCTACTGCGCTTAACTATGCGTCAACTTTCTTAAACCTAATCCAAAATAGTTTTTACCAAACGATTAGCTCGAGGAGCCTGTTTTAATTTTGCTGGAGAACTACAATGGACTGATGAGGCGTTGGTAGAGTTGTGCCCGGGCCTTGAATCGGGCCTCGGGCCCCGGGGCCGTTTGTTGGAGGGGTAGGCCCGGCCCGGGCCCGGTCAGCCGCGAAGGCCCAGCCCGAGCCGAGCCTACCGGGCCTGCCGGGCCTCGGAGGCCCGGTCATGCCCGGTGAGGCCCGGTCAAACTTTCGCTAATTGTTTTTCAATTTGTTTTCCAAACTACTAAAAAGTCAAATTCAAGCTTCCAGGAGTTGTCTAAGCTGTAATAAATAGCACTAACTATTGTATGGCACTGTGGTATGTATGGTTTGTATGCCGGGCCTTCACCGGGCCGACCGAGCCTACACCGGGCCCGGCCCAGGAAATTTGTTAATGGCACAACTCTAGGCGTTGGCCACTAGACACGTTTAAATTTGCATGCAATGATTCAATTATTCTATTGAAACAATAATGCCAGCTACGATAGATGAGTAGGGACCTATCGAAAACTTGGAATTAATGTCCGTTAATGGAATTTATTAATGTTGGAAATAACAAAACCTAACAGCAGACATTATTATTAATAGATTCAACTAGAACACTACTAAAGTTTTCGGTGCACTGACGAAAACACAGCAGACAAGCTTACTGTCACATTCTGAGGTACAGTATTTCAGGATCATGCAAAATAAGTACAGACGATACATTCTCTTCTCTAGTTGAGCAGCCTTCACAGGTACTAATCAGAATATGTCTGTCCTTCTTTTTCACTGCAGCTACTAACAGTTTCCCACGTGTTTTGAATTAGTCAACATTCAGCACGTAGATCTACCCCAAACAAAAAGATTCAATGTCAAGCAAAAAGAGATGAAGAATGCCATAAAGGAAATCCGTAATCAAAAGTACGCAACGATAGCGGTAATGCAACTAGGTATGCTCTACTGTCAGTGCACAAACTGTGCCCTGCGCGCTGACAATTGGCACCGCCCCCCTTAAAAACAAACCACACAAAACAAGGGTTGCATGGCCCGGAGCCCGCTACAATGTCCGGTCGGTACGGCCCGAAATCCGCTCGCTACACGGCCCGACCCAGACCCCCTACACGGCTCGGTCGTATGTATGCATACATATATCGTTTACCGACATGAATAAGGGTTTTACACCTAGTCATGAGCGTTCTTGCTTTTGAAACTGGGATTTCCACAGGTATAATATCCTGTATCCCTCACCTAACCTCTCTGTCCACCGGGTTGCCCCTGGACTGGTGCTGGACTTCTTGCGGGAAAGTGGTCTGAAAGTGGAATGTGCACCGACCCTGTCGAGACCGCCTGGCCGGCGGGCGGCCGGCCGGCCGGTGATCGGCCGCCCCAGGTCAAGAGTGGGCCTGGCGGGACAGGCCGACGTCCAGAACAGGCCGGCCGGTCAGACACAGACCGGCCGGCCGGTGACAAGCCGGCTGGTCAAATGTGAGGCTGCCGACCGGCCAGTGACATTTTCTGCAGCTTATCACCTTAAACTTGTTAAAATCTGCTTTGAAAACTATCAAAATCTTAATTTTTATTTGTATTTTGGATAGCCTGCGAAAAGTTCAAATTTAAGAAATCGTCTAGAGTGGCAAAAATGTTCTGCTATGACACGAAAGCTGCGTAGGCAAGATGTGAAAAATTTTGAAAGTAGCATTATTGATTCGGATAATTATCAACAGTTTTGGAACTATATTAAATCCAAATTATCTTGCAAGTCGGACATCCCTTGCTTGCAGACTGAGTCTGGTTTAATGACTTAGAAACTGATGTAGAGGGATCTTGCCTCAAACTATATGCTGACGATTCTAAACTATATTTGAGTTTTGATTTCCCTGCTTCATGTATTGTATTACAAAATGATTTAGATAACATATCAGTATGGTTTAAGAAGATGCAATTATCTGTTGCAGTAACTAAATGTTATGCACTTCATATTGGCAATAGAAATCCACGAGTTGATTATGTGTTAAATAATCAGTTTCTGGAATCGGTATGTAGCGGGAATGCCGAATGAACAGTGCAAAGCCACTACTAGGATTGCGCCCACAATGGATAACACACCTGGCTTGGGGAGAGCCAGTCCTGGGGAAGCCTCGCCAATAGATAATTAGATCTATAAATTACTACGTATGCTACCTAGACTAACCCTAACTAGCCCTAGATGGAACAAATACAAAGAATATTTATTATAGAATATAATATAGGCGCAAGGCCGGCACACTAAGCTAACACAGACGTACTGTAATTACACACAGTAAATACGGCCCGCTGGCCAACGTACCTGCAGGAGCGGAGTGGGTTGCAAGCGGGGGGAGCGCAGAGAATAGTTGGGGAGACCCGACTATTCAGCAAGGCAGAAAAGTAACAACCAACGTGTTGGGGGGAATTTTAGAGAGACCCCCCAGGTGGGCGGGGCTTAGGAATTCCCCCCAACCAATAGGAAGTAAACACCTACCCTCCCAATAGGAAATACCCAATAGTGGGGACGCCCAACACACCCAACCTTTCCCCGACTAACTAGTCTAACACGTGGCGTCAAGCCAGTGACTAGCTAGGCGAAAAGGCTGCAATGAGCGTACACACATAACATGGATATTTGTAAGGGGATATGTATATTCCCTACAGGTACTTTTTATGCGTGATTTGGGTGTAACCATACAAGAAGACTTGAAGTTTAATAGACACTGTTTGGACATATCATCCGCTGTTTTGAAAAAAGTTAACTTGATTTTTCGCAGTTCCGTTACGAGGGAGTCTAAATTTTTAATTCGTTTATACAACGCCTATGTTAGATCTGCTTTAGAAGTGTGGTATCCTTATCTAGTTCGGGATATAAACATTATAGAAAACGTTCAACGCAAGTTTACGAAACGGTTGCCGGGTATGTCTGGTTTATCTTACAAACAACGGCTAGATAAACTTAATTTGCAAAGTCTGGAAGAAAGGCGCCTTTGTAAAGATTTATGTTTGTCTATAAAATTGTACATGGCATGGTTGATTTAGAATTTAACGAGTTTTTATTCCGCCGGAGGCGGAATCTTTGTAATGGGTGAACCCTGAAATAGTGTGCAATTCCAAGTACTGTTTGAATCGCTCACTATGTTTAGCACGTAGATCTAGCTGTGAAAGTTTTTTTTCGAAAGGGGGTGCAGTATCTGAAGACTGCTTTGAATCAGTTGGCCGCGTGCTGAGAAAATTTTGTACTGTTTGAGACCGACTCCCACTTTAATTTCATCCATTTATTTTTATGTTTTTTTAAATCCTAAGCCTGCAAGAATTAAAATTTGATGTTAAGGAATCTTTTTACCAGATTCCCCCCCTGGCAGTTTCAGATTTCTATAAACATGGAAAGAAGACCTTGAATATGCAAATTAGATTTGGTAGACTAACTTCCAGTTGGCATTGAAACGTTTAAGAGAGAGCAGCGTGGAAAGTGGACGAGCAGCTGGTTTTCATAAATGATAATTTTCAAGAATCAAATCCAACATACGACATAAATAGCTCAATAATTTATATAGATGGGCTTATCATGCCGAGCTCGTGTTTGCGGTTGCCTTAAACATCAATGGCAAAAGTTCGAACTCTGTTTATAAATGCTTTTCTTAATCAGTTGAAGCCAGTTTAAGAGCCAGCTGCTGTATCTATGTATGTTAGCGCCATTAATCTGAATTAAAATTGTTCATGAATTGAAGTGATTTCGTAAGACAACGGTTGCTTCACTAAATGTGCCTATTCATTCAACGAACCTAACCATCGATGACCTACATGCATCCACGCTGTGTTGAATTGGCCAAGTTTGTGTTAAATTCGAATCCAAATTGGAGTGTGGTGTTATGTAATTTATGATAATAATAATTGTAAATCAAAACAGTTTTTGCTTGTGTTTCGATGAAAAATGTTAGTATGTAACTTTAGTCAGTTAGGGAGCGATTTGCAGTTTGCACTACTAAGCATTGATCTGCTTCAGGATGAGATACTTGATTATGCTAAAACACAATACTTAACAAAGCATTTAAACAAAGCCTAAAATTAAGCTAAGAGTAATCCGTACCCTTCTTACTCTTGCTGTAGATATAGTATGTTGGATGCCCGGTATATTAAGAACAAAATCGTGGAAGAGGGAGGGCGAGGTCACGATTAGCACTGTAACCTGCGTTTATGCGCTTTCGACCTAAAATGCATCTGTGTTATCGCTTGCATTACATAACGTGATCCCCGAGATCTCGGGGAGGGCTCAATTTAGCTAAGTATCCAGCAACCCACCACCGAAATTTCGGTCATTGCCGAATATCTAGAAGACTGATGAACCAAAGAATAAAGTGTGGTACTCTCCCAACCGTTTCAGCTTGGCTAGTAAATCTGTGTGTGAGGCTTAGACTTAAGGACTTTTGAGTTTCAGCATACTGCAATACATAAACGGGTTCAAGTTATGTTTTGAGTTTCAATCATACGCATACAAATGCTTAAGGCCGCTTGTAGAGGAAAGGTGATCCGCACACACTACGGCAGGAATTTTTCCCCTTTTAGGGGTCACTTGTTTGGTTTGTCTCCCTACAACTCAACACGTGGTCACGAGTTTAAATTGTTCAGGGATCAAAGTCGATTAGAAATTCGAGTTAATTTTTTCACTAACCGAACAGTTTCAATTTGGAATAGTCTATCGTCAGAGGTTGTTTCAGCAGCTTCTCTAACATCTTTCAAAAAACACCTAGCTAGTGTAGACTTGAAGCGTTTTTTGAGGGGCTCTGCGTTAGTGACCGAGTAGTCGGCCCTGCATTGTCTCGCCAGAACCAAATTATGTTATCACTGTTCCTTTGCTCTAATTTTGCTTATTGTATTCTTTTCATGATTTATACTAATTGTTCTTTGTTCTTTTGGATCATCTAACATTTGTATACTCTGGCAATTAAATACATACATACATACATACAATGTGGCACCGGCCGGTTTCGCATGCTAAAATTTCCCCCTTGCTAAATTTCCCCAGGGGGAAATTCTAGCATGCCAAATTTCCCCCTTTAATATTTAGCCTGAAAGAAGAGGATTTGGCATTTTAAAATTTTCACTTTCGATTTTAATGATATACCTGTAATTTAGAATTTATGCAGATCCTAACCTCCTTCCGTTTTACAAAATCTTCATACAACCAGATTTGACATAGCGTTGGTATTAGGAAGTAAAGTACATCAAGATAAGAGTTATTTAACGTGTTAAATTTCCCTCTTTAATTGTCATGTTTAATAAATATAAACCAAACAAACCTTAAAACCAAAGGAAGAATAGGGATAGGACTAAGACTAATAATAATAGTAATAAATTTAGGGTTCGATCTTAATGTTTTGTTTTGTTTCCGATTTGTTCTCCCTTAATTACAGCATACGTTTGGTGCAACGTGTTTTGATTTTATAATATTCCCTTCCAACTGTATACCTAGTTTTTATTGTACTAAAACTGGTACAACGCAACCCCAAATGGTGTACACTGATTTTATCTTGAAAAAATCAAAATAAAGCTGTTTTAAATTAATTATTATTTGGTGCAAAATTTTCATTTAATTTACTTATGGTTTAATCTATTTCACTGGTTTAATCTACTCTCACAAAACATATGTGTTTTGTTAAGAGTTCAATTTGATTGAGTTCAACAAAACACATTTTATCTATTAATTTGTAGGCTATAGAAAAATTAAAAAGCAAATTATAAGCTATCCAACTAACAGTTGGTTATACTAAAAATCTTAAGTATTTTATTGAAGTTAAAGAATTTCTTACACCTATGTAAAATTCACCTACAAATTCTAAAGTTTTCCTTTCGCATCAAGACAACTGTGTTTTGTATATGTTTCACATCCTTTTAATCACATCCATTTAATAAATGCCTAAGGGGGAAAGGATTACATGCTGACGTCATCATGCTAAAGTTTTCCCCCTTACACGTAGTAAATCTTAGTACATATGCGTATTTATATGCATTATTAGCTAGGGGGGAAAATCTAGCATAGGGGGAAAGTAGCATACGACACCGGCCGGCCGTTGTCGGGGCCGGCGACCGCCAGGCGGCCTGACGGTTCTGGGCCGAAGGCCAGCGGCCGGCCGGCCGGCGTCGCGAGCTGGGCCCCAGCCGGCCCACGAAAAATTGGGCCGGTGAACAAAACTAGGTCTGATTGCTAATCAGGCCGCCGTTTATGGATATCCAAATCAACAACAAACCTGGATTTATTACATCAGAATACAAAATTAGTTCTGTAGACATGCTTGTTTTCGACTCTATGCAAATCCCTGGGATTGGCCCTGAATTACTCAGTCAGAAAGACCCTCCGTCTCTTATGTGATTAATATAAGCCTTGAAGTGCTTCCTCAATATATAGGTAGAATCCTAACGTACCTAATAATAATTGCAGAAACAACCATTGTCCGATTATTGAAGGCATCGCAAATAAGTTGTTTTTTGGTGAGGGCTCGACACCGTTTAGGATCCTCGTGAGGCCTGTTAGGTGTTTCTCTGAAAAACCGCAAACGGACAAGAGGCGGAGAGAAGAAGACTACGGATAGAAAACATAGCCCCCAAGCCAACCCGGCGTACGGTTATTGCAGTCTCACCCAGGGCAACGAGTCTTGTTCTCTCCAACACAAGTTCCCCCCCCCGCATACCTGTAAAGACTAGGATGGCTGAAACCTAAAACGCCCACTTGGAAGGCAAATGGTGAAAATCACTGGCTGCAGAAAAGGGTCGGAGGGGAGGACAAGTCTCAAATAGAAAAGTTAAGAAATGTCCGCTGCTGTCAGGAGTAACGATTTAAAGATTTAGTAAAAGAATGAAATATGCTTGACTGAGCAGCAGAGGTTTACTGCTGTTATGAATTAAAAAAGTTGGAACATACGCTAGAGAATTATCAGTTTTTATCCGCCATGTTTTTGGATCAGTGAAATGAAAAAGTTTGTTGCATTTCAATGGCATTGTCGAGGCTTAGCGTATACACTGACCAAATACAAAGATTTCCTGAAATCCAGAAAACTTAATTTGGCCAGTGTTCAAGAGAAGTTTTTGACTGAAAACTGTACTCCTTCTTTTCCTGATTACGCATTATTTCGCTTAGATTGGCCTACCCATGGTGGAGTTTTCTTATGTCTGGTAGACACCCGTTTTACCTGCCAACTTGTTCGTGAACAGTCCGACGGCGGACTTGAATATCAGGTTCTGGAGGTTTCTGTTGGAAAGACAATTTACTCTGTTGTTAATTTGTATTTGCACAAACCTCCGTGCTTGACTTATCGGTTCTGAATAGTCTTAAAGGCCCTGCAATGGTCTTTGGTGACTTTAACGCCAAATCACAAAGATGGAGATATGGTGACACTAACGCTAGAGGGGATATTGTGGGGTTGCTTTCGACTAGCTCCAGCCATGACCCGGGTCGTAGTCATTCAATTCCCGAAGCTGGCCAGGGAGCAAGCCTATAGTGCGAATAGCAAATACGACTACCATGCTGCCTATGAGTTGAATGAAACTTGACGCAAAATACTACACATAGACGGCCTCTTTCGAGTTTATAAGCTATAATTTCCACCGGGTACTGACTTGCGGGGGGTTGTCACCAGACTAGGATGATTTGCAGGCGGATCAGCATTCAGCTAGTGTTTGAGACCGGCCGCCTGCTGACGACTTTCGCTCACGCACCGGCCGGGATATGCAAGTCAGCAGTAAGAAATTTACAATTTTGAGCAGCTAAACTTAAAATGTACTCCAAACCGGGTTTTCCTCGGCCGGCCAACAGCTCTATCCCAAAGCTAGCTTATGCTAAAACGCAGAAGCAATACGCCTAAACTACACCACGGCAAACCATTGTTAACTTTTCTTACTGTAGCAAGATACTAAATAAAGCGTGTTTCATTCACAGCAGATTATAGTTTTATTGGACAATAATCAAAATACTCTCGGGCTCTCGATGTTTGAAAATATCTACATAGGGCCTCAGATTTAGTTTCATACTCTACTCTTTTCTTCATCATCTTCCTGCTCCAGCGCCGGCAGTAATAGGACGAAAACTGGATATGCGTTAAGTAGGGCCATGAGCCGGCCGGCCCGTGAAACCCCGGCCGGTCTCAAACACAGTATACCGAGTTAGAGTTTAGATAATAGACAGAATGCCCATAGTCTCCTGGGCTTTTTTTAGTGGGGGGGCCCCCACTTTTTGGGGTCCCCCCCCACTCGACCCCTTCCCCCCCCCCCTTTTTTGGGCTTCCTCCCCCCACTCACCATAAGGTGCCCAGAAAATGCCAAATTTTAAGGATTTTTGGTCAAAAGTTTCAAAAATTTTCCGGCTTTGCCGGAATTTTTTCTCAAAAATCGTCTATTTTGGTACTCAAACTCGATTTTTGAGCACTTTTTAGCATAGTTATAGCAGTATATGTAGAAAACAGGTTATTTTTACTGCATTTTTAGCGATTTTAGACCACTTTGGATTCCTCCCCCACTTTTGGGTTCCCCTCCCCACTAGTGGGGGGGCCTCCCCCCCACTTTTTTTCGCCTAGAAAAAGCCCAGGTCTCATCTTATGTGCTCTTCTTGGTAATAGTAAACGCTATAGTGGTAAGCTCAATAGTGCTGCAGCGCAGCTTAGCTCTACAACAACTACTACCTTTATACCTAGATCTGATTCCTAGCCTAGACCTATAACACTAAAGGATTACTATACTTTACTTTACTTCAACAAAACAACCAACGAAATGCCATGAAAACGAACTGCCCAATCGCAACAACAATTCAGTCTTCATCTTGACACTGCGACAATCACAAAGTGCAACTGCGAAGTCTAGTGCACAGAAAACACCAGACTTCTACTCAAAAAGCCAAGCATCATGTTAAGTCAGTCAATGATAGGAGTTTTCGCGCTTCTGCGTTGTGGCGTATAGATTAAGGGTCAAAATTCCAACACCAATTGTTAAAAGGGCTTTGGTTAACAGAAGATACCAGGACGCAATGTGAAGAACCGTTTCAAATAGCCTACAAAAAGGGCAGAAAAATATAATGCTACACCAAAAATCACTTAAAAGAATATAAAACAAAGATTTAATAAAAGGAAGTCAACGTCGGTTTGTTCACCAAATGAATAACCAAAATAATCCATAAGACTTGAATTGATTGCATGGCAATTCCAAGCTAAGCGAGGACATAGCCTAGTGAGAGAGAGATGAATTTAAAAAGGATCAACTGCAATACGCACAAAAATAAAATAGGTTCAAGTTTTCCAAACCAAGACAGAGTTCAATCGAAAAAACTCCAAAGCTTCCTTCCTAGACACCATGCAGATCGATACTAAACGCAGCCTAAATAGTCTATCATGCATACTGAATAACGACAACTTAATTTAGGTATCACATAAAAGTAGAGCTGACGTACAGAAAGACAAAGGGTCGATAGATAGCAAAGGCCAGGAGTGACCCAACCACGGGATAGAGACTTTTGGCCAGATCAGTTCGACTCCAGAGCCAGATCAAGGTGCCCAGGGACAGAAAATGAATCTAAAATAGACAATTGAGATAATAAATAAAAATAAACATACCTAACAAAAAACAAAGCAGTAAAAAAGGTGGAACTACTGCAGAGTGCAGACAAAAGGCTGAAATTCATAAATGTGTCAATTCGTGACACGAACCGCTGTCAAATGCAGGTTTTCGTTAAATGTTAGCCTTCTCGTGCATACAGTGTACCGCTAAACAGAAAGGCAGTCTCCCACAAAGTTAAGAGTTACACACAAAACAAAGTTTATCAAATGCCATGCGAAGTCGATTCATATATAAGTATAAACACTGCCAGCATAGGTACGTTACATATTTATTGTAGCATGTAGCAGTTGTACACACTGGGTTCGTATTCGGTCTTCCGCTCTTTCTACCGAAGCACCTGTGGCTCAGTTGGTTAGAGCGTCTGCGCGTTAAGCAGAAGACGCGGGTTCGAACCCAGCCAGGTGCCCGAATTTTTCGGGTGCCTGGTGGTGTACAACTTTCATTTCTTTACTTAGTTTACACCTACCAGGCTAACATTGGAATCAAGACTCAGCTGAAGATAGCGCCAGTCAAACTCCATCCCACGAGCACCGACCCAGAGCGGGACCACTCGAGTGGCCACCAAGTCCCCCGCAGCCCAGCCCAGTCCACCGGCCAGAAATCGGACCTCACTTTTGCCGGACAGACCTTTGGCGATGGTCAAATGAAGACCCAAGAGGTCGATCAGATCGACAGTGCTTTTCAGAAATTCCTAACATAATGTAGTCAAAACATAATATTATTCCATCTCATAATTCCTGATTGAGTATATACTCCCCCAAATTTAGATAACCCGCCAAAGTCACCTTTTGAAACCAAAAAGCAAGCCAAACTTTGCTAAAATGGTCATTTTTGAAAAAGGTATATATATATCCTGGCTTTTTCCTACAGGGGGGGGGCCCAGAAATTCGTTCCCCCCCAGACTTGGGTCGCCCCCCCCCCAGGATTCGGGCCTTCCCCCGCCCAGAACTCTAAAGTGCCCGGAAAAATAGGGTTTTGAGGGTAAATTTTGAAAAATTTTTACGGCTTCGCTGGATTTTTACCTATTTTTAATCATTTTTTAGCAATTTTAAGCTTACATTTAAGTTAAAAATAGTTAATTTTTTAGCTCAGCAGCAAAAAATAGCTACGTATTTTTAGGCATTTTTCGGAAAATTTTTCTTCCCCCCCAGACCTGGGGGGGACCCCCCCCCCAGAAATTTTTGCCTAGGAAAAAGCCAGACATCTACATAAAATTTTGGAAAACAAGCCTTGTTTTTACGAAATAATGTGCTTAAAATAGAAATTTTGCATGTTTACACCATTTTGAGTGGGTTCTGGGGGTAACCCCTTACATTTCAGGGGTCAACCACCAAAATCCAAAGTTTTATCCTCCCTCCCGCTACAAATTCCAGTATATACACCCCACCGTCAACCAGCAGCACCATTAACAATGAAGTATATAATCAGATGTAGCCACGTAATCAATTTTTAAATATATACGCACAAGTTAACAGGCTGTATATAACAAGAGATGCACCGGGGCCGCCACTACCGGGGCCGGGGCCTTGTAGAAATTAGGGGTCTAAATCGAAAATTTTGAAAAATGTTCTTGAAAATTTAAATTTTGCAATAATTTTTGATATACAAACGTTACTATAGTTGTTTTCATTCATATCGGCGGGAAAACAAACTATTTATAACACTTTTTGACTTTCTAAAATTCAAAATTTTCGTTAAAAAATTTCAAAAATTTACAAAATTCAGCTAATTTTTGGACTCGGTTGGTACCGTGGTCTGACCACCGGGGCCGGGGCCGGGGCCAGGTCCCGGTGCATCCCTATATATAACTACGGAAAATTAGAAAAAAGCTGACAACTCACAGCAAATATGTCCAACCGTTCACCTTCGTGATCAATGGTCGGAAAGAAGGTGGCCAACAACAGCAGCTTGGCCAACTGTGTCACAAAATAGGCCAGACCCGCCTGGGCACACTTCCATACACTGCTGTACTCGGACCTGCAGCATAAGAAAATCAGTAAACCAAGTAATATGAGCCCTTTGCAGCTGCATCAAAGAATAATCACAAAGGTCACAACAAAAGAGAACTGACAAAAATGAAGTTGCCAAATAAACTACAGCTAAACAACATCAAATTATTGTTAACTATTGTTAATTGCTAATTATTATTAACAGAGAAAACTCTCCTGGACCCTACAGATTTTCGAGTAACTGATCCTCGAAATTTAAAGTCATCAGTAGCCTCCAGGGTTTCTTCAAATTCGGACCGGTGCTTTTCAGTGTGTTACTGTTTCTCCAAGGACAAGTGTGCTTTTTCTAAAAATTGATTTTTCGCGTTTTAAATGCGTGTACGACTGATTTCACTACACATATATATATAGCCTATTCCTAGTTGGTTTTTGTCGTTCTAGCGATGAAAGCTAATAGATACTGACATGTATGGTCGATTTGGAAGAAGTGAGCGCCACAGAATCGTACTAAAATACGAAGAAAATCTTGTTTGCAACGGGAGGGTCTGGGGGGGCGGAGCCCCCCACAAGCTGAAAAATTTATTAAAAATCGGTAAAAACCACAATGGAAACAGATAAACCTTTTAATTTTGTAAACCATATAAATATAGTCAAGCGGGAAAAAAAACCCACTCGCCAATGCGGGAAAAAAAACCCACCCCCAGTGTGGGCTTACCGGTATGAGCTATCTAGGATTTTATATAATAGCCTATCTTGAAGAGCATCCAAAATAACCCTGGAGGGTGTATTATGGTAGCTCCCACTGCTTCCCTGCAAATTTTTTGGGACTTTGAAATTTTTGGAAATTTTGGTCCGACCAAGTGCCGAAATTTGGCAAACTTTGCCGGGCCACCCTGAACTACTGGAAAGACTTAGACCAAAGCGGATTGTATGTACCTGTAGGGCATCTGTTGCGCTTCATGATGATATATGTCACACTGCTCTGACCCCTCCGGTGCGACCTGGGGGTGACCTGGAGTTGGCGGGAAAAAAAACCCACGGCGGGAAAAAACCCACTTTTCAAAAGTATAGTCAAGCGGGAAAAAAACCCACTCGCCAATGCGGGAAAAAAAACCCACCCCCAGTGTGGGCTTACCAGTATGAGCTATCTAGGATTTTAATAGCCTATCTTGAAGAGCATCCAAAATAACCCTGGAGGGTGTATTATGGTTGCTCCCACTGCTTCCCTGCAAATTTTTTGGGACTTTGAAATTTTTGGAAATTTTGGTCCGACCAAGTGCCGAAATTTGGCAAACTTTGCCGGGCCACCCTGAACTACTGGAAAGACTTAGACCAAAGCGGATTATATGTACCTGTAGGGCATCTGTTGCGCTTCATGATGATATATGTCACACTGCTCTGACCCCTCCGGTGCGACCTGGGGGTGACCTGGAGTTGGCGGGAAAAAAAACCCACGGCGGGAAAAAAAACCCACTTTTCAAAATTAAATTTTTTTTCTAACCATTGACCGGAAAGGTCAAACCAATACATACATTTGTTTAATAGAGCCTATAGATTAAATTGGTATAGGTTTTACCTGGGTTCGTACTGTTATGGGTGGTCCAGGGGGTCTAAATCGGACACGGTGCCATTTCAAGCCAAAATTTCAATTTTGACCAAAAATGCTCATTTTTGCCTTAAAATGGGTCTAGTTTGGCTCTAAATACAAGAAAAACACGTTTTCTACACGATAGGATGCTTAAACTGCCGAAAATAAACAATTTTAAAAAATTTCCAAAATTTGCCTATGTTTATGTGTTAAAGATACAACATTTTCAAATGACCATATGACCTCAATTTTAATACAAAAACTAATATATTTTGATGCAGTTGTACTAAAAACAACCCGCTCTTTCATTTGGAATGGTTAGAACTGCTCCTGGCAGCTTGCCAAAAATTTTTTGGGGTGGGTTTTTTTTCCCGCATATGGGTTTTTTCCCGCATTGGGTTTTTTTCCCGCCAGTTTGGGACAATTTTTCTCGCTAACGGCACACCCTACAGAGGTGTTCTATAGCTCATAAGAAAGCTTACGACTAGGCCTAGCTACCTGTATAATCAGCATTTCGATATGTCAAACCATTAAAAAGTTCTGGCCAAAAATCTGAAATGTGGGTTTTTTTCCCGCTTGACTATAAATTTTTTTCTAACCATTGACCGGAAAGGTCAAATCAATACATACATTTGTTTAATAGAGCCTATAGATTAAATTGGTATAGGTTTTACCTGGGTTCGTACTGTTATGGGTGGTCCAGGGGGTGTAAATCGGACACGGTGCCATTTCAAGCCAAAATTTCAATTTTGACCAAAAATGCTTATTTTTGTCTTAAAATGGGTCTAGTTTGGCTCTAAATACAAGAAAAACACGTGTTCTACACGATAGGATGCTTAAACTGCCGAAAATAAACAATTTTTAAAAATTTCCAAAATTTGCCTGTTTATGTGTTAAAGATACAACATTTTCAAATGACCATATGACCTCAATTTTAGTACAAAAACTAATATATTTTGATGCAGTTGTACTAAAAACAACCCGCTCTTTCATTTGGAATGGTTAGAAATGCTCCTGGCAACTTGCCAAAAATTTTTTGGGGTGGGTTTTTTCCCGCATATGGGTTTTTTCCCGCATTGGGTTTTTATCCCGCCAGTTTGGGACAATTTTCCTCGCTAACGGCACACCCTAGAGAGGTGTTCTATAGCTCATAAGAAAGCTTACGACTAGGCCTAGCTACCTGTATATATAATCAGCATTTCGATATGTCAAACCATTAAAAAGTTCTGGCCAAAAATCTGAAAAGTGGGTTTTTTCCCGCTTGACTATATATATATATTCTTTTGAAATTTATACGTACGTAGAGATTTATATGTACGTAGCCTAAAGTAGACTAAAATGTTTTCTAAGAAAAAGGGTGCGAAAACACAGGAAAAATACAAAAAACCGTGGCCTAGCCTGACATAACGTCTGAACAAAATGCTACGTAGTAGGTACTAAACAGACAGACAAATAAAAAACTCACAATCCAGAGTATTTATAGGTAATGAAATAGGGCGCACAAGATAAGGCGGCACAGTTACCAAAATGGAAAAACGTCATTGTAGACAACGATCTATATATTAAACCCATAAAAAAGCATTAAGGACCATAGTTTCATAAGGGGGATGGATATATATAATATATTATATATATAGATGTATATGTATACGTATATATATATATATATATATACAAGAAACAAAGATGCTCCTCTGGAGCATGAAAAAAGTAATATGGGCAGGCCCGCACCCAGGATTTTGAAAAGGGGGGGGTCCAAGGTAAAACGCAACCGGGGGTCTGGGGGGCGGAGCCCCCCCGAAGTTGACGAATTTTTGCATTTTTGCCAAATAAACAGTACATTGGACGTTTATTTCTAGCAAAAAGTGAATTTTCGCGCCGCAGGCGCGAAATTTTTTAAACAATAGCCGTTTTTGCTATAAAAATAGCAAAAATTTTCCATTTTGTCATCCCAAAAGGGGGGGGGGGGGTCTAGACCCCTTGAACCCCCCCCCTGGGTGCGGCCTTGAATATGGGTGATGGTGAAGTTGCAAAACCAAGCGAGGACTAGTCTTTAAAATGCTTAATATGGGGCTAGGTTCAAAAATAGAAGAGGACTAAGTTGTGAGCGAATTAATATGGGCACAGCTTCGCCGAACAACCCATATTCGCGGTTTATAAATGTATATCAGTATGCATATCCATCCACGCTACGGTAAAATGGGGCAACAATGGCCAGTGGGGCAACATTGGCCACAACGGCGCTTTTTATGAAAATAGTTATGTTGCTCGCCTTTGACTAACTCGATCAGTACCTAAGTTGCATATTTCAAAAGTTTAGAAACAGGGCTTCTTATTAACATAAAATATAACGCGTATGCTTTTGATACTGAAATTTGATCATCATTTTAACGAAATGTTCGTTTTTTCAAAAGTGGTGATTTTGCATCTTTGAACGTACTTTCAGGCTGCTGGAAAATAGCTAACTTTATACTTTGAAAAGCAGCTACTTCTATCTCGCTAACGCCATTTTATGCAGCATTTCTTACAAGTAAAGCAGCTCGATTTTCTGTAAATTGAGTTGGCCAATGTTGTATATACTTATTACAATGAGAAATGGCCAAAGTTGCCCTGGCCTATATTGGTGGTGGCCAAAGTTACCCCTGGCAAAAATGGGGTCTTTGGAGAGTTAAAAATCAGTACTAGCGAGCGAGAAATCACCGTTTCATTATCAATCTAACTGCAGCGAAAGCATCTGTCACCGGCATGGCAGTTGAAGCCTATTTTGACGGCTTTAAACCTCTCTAGAGGGTGTTCCTAAAGAAAATATATTCAATTACGAAGAGTTTGGATGTTGCGGTGATCTTAAAGCCCAGAAAGCAATATATATTCAAAAACGGTACCAAAAGTATATAGTGCAGACCGAATCTTTCATATGCTCAGAAGTCAACTTCCGTGATGTTTGTGCATCAGCAACTGGAACGGTTCTGCTACCTTATTCAGCATACAAACGTAGCGCAGTAAGAAGGATGATCCTGAGTCGAAAACTCCCTTCCTTCTTGGCCTGGTAGAGTTTCAGAGTGTTGTCCATTGTGCACCTACGTACGCTTTCTGTAATCCAAGCACGACAGCTGATGCCAGTTAATGTATCATGGCCAGTACGACCGCTTTCAGAATAGGGTTCACAAACTGCTACTGGCCCACAGCCACAAGCTCAAAGGCCCAAATCTAGGTTGGGTTCCAGGGGCAATTCGGTATCTCATTTCCCCGGTGGCATGTTGTTGTTGTTGTTCTTTCCAGGCTCGTCAGCTGAAGCTATATGGGGGCACTTCGGCATCCAGTAGTCCAGCACACGTCTTCGGCAAGGTAGGTCCACACATCGGATCACCCGTTAGGGAAAGATGTGGGGGATTGGACCACACCGCTCGGTAGCATAATTTAAGGACTCCAGATGCTTCAGTGTTGATCCGACACGGTTATAAACCGTGCCCCTGGGAGGTTGGAACCCATTTGCGCCGTTGACCAGACGGATGCCAGGGGACACCTGTGGGGATCTCCATTTGATGGGGTCCATGTCCATCGGATCTCCCACGGAGGTGGTTCCAAAGCCCTCCTCCCCCACCCCCGTGGCATCATCGACATCTGCGAAAAAGAAAACATGCGCTTCTGTTTCTTCTTCTTATCTGGGCTCGTCAGCAAAATGCTATATGAGGGCACTTCAGCAAGCATCAGTCTCTGATCACATCAGGCTCAGGTCATTGCCAATTATTTTGTCGGAGGCTTTGGATATACCGACACGCTTATTGTATCGCAAATCCGGTGAACTTGTAACACCTAAACCAGTTGAAACCTTCATTCAAAATCCATAAAAAGCGCCAGCAACCGCAAAACAGCGTCGCCTCCACCTAGCCAGCCACCTGAAATCGAGAAAGGTGAAAAGTCCTGCAGTTTCGTCAACCCTCCGAAAACTCTAAGGTGCCAGGTCCTGGGTTGAGTTTTCCCTTTTTGAAGAGTTAGAAACTTGAACAATGCAGGAATTCCGCAGAAATTCTCCACTGTTTTTTCAGGTTCTAATATATAGCTAAACTTTATCTCTAAATTTGCAGCAGTCTCTGAAAATCGCTGAAAGATGGACGCTGAACGTCCCAAAAAGCAAGTTGTCAGGTTTGTAAGATTAATTGTAGACACCGTATACGCCGCATAGCTTTGTAAATGTGAAATTCTTGGTGGAAAAGGTAAAGATTACATCAGTTGTCTACGATTACAGATACTTTCGATTGCCTGCTGGGGATAATATTCTCACTTTGATTGGAAATAAACTCCTTTGTATCATAGTATTCCTGTTTCATTCCAGAAGTATATATCACAGACTTCGCTAAGGGTCAAATACCGTCTGTAACAACATTGAGGGCTTTTTTGGAGATAATATTTTTGATCAGAAAGCCTACAGACATGCTGTTGGTGAACTTTAAAATGTCGGAAACTTTGATGCCAAACATGCTTGTTTGTCAGATTGTTAGGCTATCCAGGAATGTACAAACTTTTGCATAAGTTAACAATTAAATGAAAACTGCTTTAGTGTATATTGCCAGCTACTTTGCACAACTTTGCTCCTAAATTTTAATGATTTTCGTAGATTCTGTTTTAATTTTGTCGACTTTTAAGGTGATTTTGTTCATTCCAACGTCTTATATTTGAGTTTAGTCTCAGGCTATACACTTCTCTACTGTGCTTTACCGATGGTGATAGTAAGACGTTAATTGCAGAATATTTAAAGTGGATTCGGACTGTTAAATATGTGAGAAGCAGCCATAATGTAGCAAGTGGCCATAGTTGCACCACTTCAGAGCCAACATTGGCCACCACCCTTTTTTTAGTCTGAGCCACACTGGGAAGGTACAGATATAAATTTTAATAGTGGTATGCTGAGCTGAATATGCCACCCACCTTTTAGGCATAAAAGATTTGCCCAGTTGCGTCTCAGTGAAAAATGTCACTGTTCCAAAGTTCGAAAATGGCCATTGTTGCCCCATTTTACCGTACGTTTAGTTTATAGTTAGTCAAACTTTTTCTTCGAGAAACGTTTTATACTAACCAGTGCGTTTTATTCATTTATACGGAAAATTTATATTTCAAGAATAATCTTAGGACTCTGACCTTCTATTTCCTCCCTGCTTGAACCAATAGCTTTAGCCTCATGTCCTTAGATCTCTTCTCGTTGCTTGCCGCAGTTCAACCCGACCAAATGATGATAATTTACGCACATATGTATGTATTCCTAGCTAGTCTAACAGAGTACGCATATGCAAACAACTGTATTCAATGAGTACGCATTCAACTTCTTAAATTTCTTATTACTGACTGAAATTGATAGCTCTGTATGCGACAAAAGCTAAGACGAAGCGTGAAATCCCGCGAATATGGGTTGTTCGGCGAAGCTGTGCCAATATTAATTCGCTCACAACCTAGTCCTCTTCTATTTTTGAACCTAACCCCATATTAAGCATTTCAAAGACTAGTCCTCTCTTGATTTTGCAACCTCACCATCACCCATATTACTTTTTTCATGCTCCAGAGGAGCATTTTTGTTTCTTGTCCTTCTGTCCTTTTAAAGATTCTCCTCCAAGCGTCTAATGCATCATGGCATTACGCCATTTGTGTGTGTAAGCATATAAACTATACACAACCTGCAAATCAGGCTCAGTAAGCCATGGTGCCAAAATGACCAAAAAAGGTAGCATGGGGGATACTGTCTACCAACATATAACAGTATATAGTATTGCACCAAAATGCCCATAACGTTCCAACACTTCGCTAGAAAATGCACTTCCGAAAAGCGTTATTCACCTAGAAAAAAACCAAACGCAAACTAACTGTTGCCAAGTGCAAAAATTTGAAGTTTCCAATTCGAACCAAAAGTATGGTGATATATACTTGTAGTACTACTCGAGTACCTTACGATGGTAACATTTTTACCCCTACCGAACCTCTAATTAGCTGGCACCAGGCCAACACGGTCTCCAGACGCCTTTACACCCAGATTATGTAGGGGCGCTATCGCGCCCCTACATAATATGCCCCCAACCAAAACGCCGAAAAACGCTGTTTTAGGGGATTTGACTGGTCAGTGGGTCACATAGCCCGTACTGACCGCTGGTCACTTCCGCCGGTTCTAAAAATATGCTCATTGAAACGAGCGTAGTCTACTTACCGTACTATATGCCCCCAACAAAAATGCCGAAAAACGCTGTCTTAGGGGATTTGACCACTGATCAATAGACCACCTAACCTGTGGTGACCAGCGGTCACTTCCGCAGGTTCTGAAAATATGCTCATTGAAACGAGCGTAGTCGATTTACTATATATGGCCCCAACCAAAACGCCGAAAAACGCAGTCTTAGGGGATTTGACCACTGGTAAATAGGCCACCTAGCCTGTTGTGACCAGTGGTCACTTCCGCCGGTTCTGAAAATATGCTCATTGAAACGAGCGTAGTCGTTTTACTATATATGCTCCCAACCAAAACGCTAAAAAACGCAGTTTTAAGGGATTTGAACAGTGGTCAGTGGACACCGTAGGCCGTACGTAGTGACCACTGGTCACTCCCACCGGTTTCGGCAATATGCCCATTGAAATGATCGTAGTCGGTTTACTATAGTCAACCGGGGCATCTTTGACCAATTTCAAACTTTGAGTTGAGCTTACAGACGATAAACCCGGCTAAATTCGGTCAACTTTGACCACGAGGTGGGGTTGGAGTGGGGCAACATTGTGCTACAGTTTCATGCAAATAGAGCTTGTCATTTAAGAATAAGGAGCAAAAAACGACGGTCAAAGTTAGCCGGTCAATTTTGCCCCAGCAGGACAACTTTGACCACGCGCCAAATTATACCCGGTTTTCTCAAAATACTTAGACATAAAAGCTGACAGAATGCTTAAAATTGCTTCTATTTTAATCTTCTTTCAATGCTTTATTGTCCTCTTCAAAAATTAATTGCAGCGAAGACTCCTGATCCAGCTATGTCAGCAAAACCATTGTTTTCAACCAAAAAAATGCAAAAATGTCTATCTAATGCTAAACTATTAATGAATAGTGCTAAAATCTGACTGAAAATCGCAGGCAAACAGTGCAGTCATTCAGAGCGAATGCCTTCTTTAAATAAAACAAACAACATCATGACGTTACAGCTGTGACGCCGCTATATTCGTATGAAACCATGTTTTCATTTGTTGCAGCAAGCCTTTTTTTGCTTACTTTTAGAGTTTTTCCACTACATTGCAGGTTTTAAGTTTCCCGTTAAAGACTTAGCAATTTCGCAAACATTTTAAAGTCCTGGTAGCTTGCTTTGAACATCCTTAGCTGCACCACCGGCCTCCTCAGGAGGGCCACACGACGAATTCTCAAAGATTTCTGATTCGGATGTATAAACTACTGATCCTTTTCGCAATACAAAAGTGCTGTTGGAACACACTGCAGTATTTACGTTCCCAAACTCACTTTAAAGCACTAAAACTGTGGGTAACATTGATATTTAACAGAAATTCGTAAAAGGGCAGACCGGAGGGACCAAATTTCGAAATTTCTCCCTTCTGTTTTTTCAAGGCATCCTTTTCTATCAGCAACGAAACCGACAAAAGTAAAAGTTGCAGTATCAGTTCAGGAAATAGCGACAATTTGGAAAAAACGTGTGCCTTTCTGGTTTTTTATGTCCAAACTTTTAGCTCGATGTAATTTGGCTGCATCCTCCCTCAGGAATGGCGATTCTTAGAAAAGTCATTTTCAAATTAACAAAGTCTTACACCTCCGCACTCTTTGGGTTCTGGAGGAAAGGTCCCACCCGTACCAGACTTTTTCTGACACCTAAGCATTCATAATGGAATCTTCTCATTCGGCATGATCGGGCTCATCTCCATGAAGAGCAGATATAGGGACGTAGTTGGTAACCTATTCATTCAGTGCAGATTTTCTGGCTCTGAATCCTGAGAACAAATGACTGCTCCCTGTATGTCCTGTATGGACAACTTC
This sequence comes from Trissonchulus latispiculum, assembly GCA_030248195.1. Classification (NCBI taxonomy): domain Eukaryota; kingdom Metazoa; phylum Nematoda; class Enoplea; order Enoplida; family Ironidae; genus Trissonchulus; species Trissonchulus latispiculum. The sequence continues at coordinate 28,831 of JASAND010011734.1, forward strand.
GTTTCCTCGCAGTTAACTGTTTCCCGAGAATCGTTAGCTCCAAGGAGCTGACACTGTTTCCGTCACGGACACATTTAATACGAACGTTTAAAAAACGGGGGGGGGGGGGGCTAAAAACGGGGATTAAAAAACCTAAACTAGTCTTCCATGGAGGACTTTTAGGACTAAATTCTAGCTTTTGCAACTAATATTTTACGAAATTCGTATTAATGGTGAGGTCATTTGATTTACAATTCTTAGTTAGAAAAACCTGATTTTAATGAAGCAGAGACTTGTTGCTAACAATTGGGGGGTTGTTTGACATATCGTAATGGACTGGCTAAGCTGTTATTCCACTACAAATGAGTGTATATCGTATTGTGGTCACGATTGCCCCTATATGGGGCAATATTGTCCTAGCTGGGGCATATTTGACAAAAAGTGGGGCAAGTTTGACCAACATCTCTAAGTATGCAAAAATGGGGCCGGAAAATACAGAGACTATCATAGATAAAAAGAGGACACCAAATTTAGTATGTATGCGTAATTTAATGTTTCAAAGTTAAGTGATACAGGATTGACACCCTGTGAAATAAATTTTTCGTTTTTCGGCGCTCTTTGTTCACAAGACCCTCACGGTAGCTCCAGCTTATCAACGGACGCAAAAAAGTATTCAAAAGAAGCGGAATCACTTTTACTTTATTTGTACCACATTAGGTATGACGAATCTTGAATAATTATTTGATGACGTCCTAAAAACCCTACAAATTTTCATCGAGGTCAATTTTGCCCCATAGGTCAAAGATG